>PVIC010003055.1:0-71758 GCA_004025085.1 Thryonomys swinderianus
TTTGCGGCGGCTTGCCTGGGCACCATAGTGAGCTCAGGGCCAGCCTGAACTACAAAGCGAGACCCTGTCTCAAAAAGCAAAAAAAAAAAAAAAGAAAGAAAGAAATACAAGGGAGTGCTGAAGAGTAGCTAATTTGCCAGGCATGGTGGCTCACACCTGTAATCCCAGCACTTGGGAGGCAGAGGCAGGAGAATTGCTGAGTTGAGGCTTGCCTGGGCTACATAGTAAGCACAGGGCCAGGTTGAACTACAAAGTGGGACTCTGTCTCAAAAAAAAAAAAGAGTAGCTAACTTGATCTGCACAATAAAGTTTAACCTGAGCATCCAATAATATATTTTTAAAAAATAATGCAGTATTTTTAATCTAGTAAATCACTTAGTGGAGGAAAGTTCAGAAAATTTATACTTCATTTTCTTCTATACTAACATTTCAATTACAGAGCTCACTCAGAGTCAGCTGTAATCTAGCCTCAACAGTTTATAAGCTTCGTTTCCCTTAAAACTTTGAAATGTCTTATTGTCATCTTTGGTCTGTGGCCATCCCCAAAGAATGTCATGCTAATTGGTTTTTTTAATTTGTTTTAATTTCAGTGGTAGGAATGGGATCCTGGTGTTTCCACATGACTCTGAAATACGAAATGCAGGTTAGTAATGACAAAATTGAATAAATGCTTATTTCTCTAAATCAGAGACACTTCAGATTTAAGGAAAACATATAAAAGGAAATTTTTAATCTCTGTATTTTTTTTGTTTTTAAGCTCAAGTCAAAAGTTCCACACTGATTAAGAAGCAAGATGAATTGTCTATTTAAAAAAAAAAAGTGAAAGCAGTATAGCTTTTTAATGAACTCTATCCTGGTATATACAGTTTTAGAACAGCATTGTAAATGAGTCATTTTGGCAACATTTTAAAATTACATAATCAGTTCACCAAAATAGTATATTCTGATTCTTAAATGCCTATATTCTTCAGGCCTCTATGGTATACATTTCCTTCTCTTCTTTTTAATAAACTGAGTTTACTGGTACATTTTAGGAATGCAATGCATTTTAATGGTTCAACTCCCTAGCTGGAGAAGTTTTAGAAATCTGCAAGGATCTTTAGTTTCTGCCATGGCTCTAAAGAGATCCTGTGTCTAATCATCAATGTTTGATCTTTTGGTTTTTCCTCACTAACTTAGAAACTTGTAGAACATTACTGTACAGTAGAAATAAAATCTGAGGGATATATGTAATTTGAGATTTTCTCGTAGCAACATTGAAAAAACATAAAAAGAAAAGGGCAAAATTAAAAATGTTTTCACTTTTTGAGGTAGTAAGGATTGAGGCCAAGGCCTCATGCACACTCCACCACTTCCGCAACCTTATATTAATTTTTTAAAACAAGGCTTCAGCTGAGCATGATGACATAAATTTGTAATCCAGTATTGTGGGAAGCTGAGGCAGGAGGCCTCAGTTAAAACCTACCAGTGCAACCCAATAATTTAACGAAAGTCTATCCCAAAATTAAAAATTAAAAAATGAAGGCCTGGGTATGTAGCTCAGTGTGTAGGTCCTGTGTTCCATCCCCAGAAGCCTGCACACGCGCATGCACACACACACACACACACAGAATCAGCTGTGACATACATACCTATAATCCCAGCTACTCTGGAAGCTGAGGCAATTTAACAATACTATCATCTGAAAATTTTTTTTAAAGCCTAATTTTTTTCATTCTTGGAGCAGTGTTGGTGGTTCTTACACATATGGTAAGGATAAGATGTATGAAATGCATAGTACAGTTTTTAATAAGACGTTTACAAACTCAAAATGCTGTTTTCGTAGGAGTTTTTTTTTTTTTTTTTTTTTTTTTTTTGCTTTTTGAGACAGGGTATCGCTTTGTAGTTCAGGCTGACCCTGAGCTCACTATGGTGCTCAGGCAAGCCGCCGCGAACTCAGCAATCCTCCTGTCCCTGCCTCCCGAGTGCTGGGATTACAGGCGTGAGCCACCACGTCCGGCATTGTGGTATGCGGTGTTGATTGTTGGTGGGCGTGTCTCCATGCCCAGCATTATATGTGGTTACCGGGAATCGAACTCAGGACCTTGCGCTTGCAAGGCAGGCGCCGAAACCACTGAGCTAACCCTCCGGCCCTTCGTAGGAGTTTTTTGTTCATAGGTGTTTTTTGTCTCAGGAATCTGTGTGGTAGCTACTGAATGTTTAGTCTAAAAAACTCAAGTCATTTTTGCAGTTTTAACTCCCTTACCTTTATATGAAATTGACAACAAATCTTTTTTACTTCTTAAATTTTTCTCCCACTTATTTACTTATATCTTTTCTCTTTTGCTACCTTTAAAGCAAGCAGCAACTTCTCTAGCCTGAACTCTTACAGTAACCCTTAGCTAGTCCTCCTATACCCACTCTTTTCTCCTTCAGAACACTCTCACACATACTTGATCTGACGTTCTATGTCAACTGTATTTTCTGCATTTTTAAGGATCTAGCACCTAATACCTTACTGCCTGGGGAAAGACTTCCCTCCTTTGGCTACTCAGTTTTTAGAAACTAATGGTTTACCTTACCCAGACGGTGCCTTTCAAATGCAATCTAAACCAGAACTCATACTCCAAACTCTTGCACTTGGCTGTAACACTCTAGGAGTCTGTATGCCTCTGTTCCCATCACTTGATCACTAGAGGCAGCCTCTGTACCCCAGAGCCTGCTGAAATTTTCAAGCTAGCCAATCCTAATTTTGTTTGCCTTCAGTTGTCTTGTCTTTCCAGGAGAAATCACCGTAAGACTCTCCTGGAATTTTCCCCTGCTCTTTGTGGTCCCCAAAGGACCGTGGTGTATCTCCTTGTTAGAAACATAACAGACTTTTTGTCTTAGTCACTTTCTTGCAGCTCAGACAAAACCCAACATCCACAACTTAATGGAGGAGGAGTTACTTTGGTTCACTGTTACTGTCTGAGGTTACCTGGCTCCAAGGTACAGAGGAAATTGTTGGCATGGCAGTCAGGAAACAGAGGGAGGAGCCAAGGAGGGAGATATACCTTTCCTGGTCATGACCTGTATCACTCCTTCTTTTGACCGGGTCCCTCCTCCTAAAATACACTCAGCCCCTGAACTCTACCATAGCACCCCCGTGATCCAAGCTCTTTACAAAAGCCCCATCTCTGAACACGTGAGGCCTTTGGGGGACACCTAGATCTAAATCATAATACTTTTAAATGGCAATTACGTCTTTTAACTATTGACCACAACATTGAATAATGCTGTATTTTAAAACATACCATCACCCCCTTGCTTAAACATTTTCAATGGCATAACATACTATTCCTACCCTCTTTTGTATTTTAGTATATGGTTACAATACATAATAAATACATTTACCAGTTGAAATTGACACATACACATATTGCATCTTAATAATTTTTACTTCCCTTTCCCTTCTCCTCCTTCCCATGTTTCTCCTTCCCCAGACCCCCTTTCCATTTCCACAAAGTCTGTCTCCCTGTTCCCTATATCTGCCTTTTATTTTGCTCTTTAAATTATTTACACTTAAATTTCTCATATAAGACAATCTATGCAATGTGTAATCTCTGTCTAATATATTTCACTTAGCATTATGGTTTCAAGGTACTGCCATTTCCTACAAATGACTATAGTTTATCCTTCATGGCTCAGTAGTATTCCATTGTGTATATATACCACCTTTTATTTATCCAGTCATCTGTTGGTGGGAATAAAGGCCATTTCCAAAAGTTTTATATTATGAGTTGTGCTGCTGTTTAAATATAGGTATGCATTATCACTGAGATATGGTGGCTTTATCTTCTTTGGAAAGATACCCAAAAGAGGATGGCTGGATCGAATGGAAGAATTTGGTTTTAGTATTTTTGAGGGCTCTGCCTACTGATTTCCATGGTGGCTGTACGAGTTTACATTACCTCCAACAATCTGGAAATGTTACTCCTATACACACACAACTTTGCCAGTAAGACAGAATTGTAGTGTTACTTTGATTGGAATTTCTCTATAGTCCAAAGATGCTGAATATTTTTTTCATGTATTAATTGGCTACTTGTACTTCTTTTGAAAACCTTGTAGTCATTTGAACTGCTCATTTTTTTATTTGGTCTTTTATTTTGGGGGTCTAATTACTTTGAGTGCTTTATATAGTCTAGATATTAGTCCTTTGCTCAAAGCATAGCTACCAAAATGTTTTTCCCATTTTATAAGTTGTCTCTTTACCGTTTTCTGTGCAGAAGATTTTTAGCCTAATATGACTGTATGTGTTGATTCTTGATGTCATGTCTTGTGCAACTGGAATTCTGTTCAGTAAGTCTGCTTGTGCCTTCAAGAGTTATACTTATTTTATCTTCCAGAGCATTTAGTTTTATTGTTTCTGTTTCAGTGCTCAAGTCTTTCATTCATTTGTATTTTATTTTAATACAGTACACAGAGGGAGATATGGGTCTAGATTCAGTCTTCTGAACGTAGATAACTTGTTTCTCAGCACCATTTGCTAAAGGGGCTTTTTCCCCCCTCTCCAGTATATGTTTTTGGCCTCTTTGTTAAACTTCAGATGTCTAAATGTGTCTGGGGTTGTTTTCTTATTCTCAATTCTGTTCCACTAATCCTTAAGTCTGTTTTTGTGCCAGTACTGTAGTGTTTTTATCATGGCAGCTTTATGGTATAACTTGAAATCTGGGATTGTGATATCTCCTGCTTTGCTCTTCCTGCTGAGGACTGCATTTGGGTATCCTCTGGGTTCCATATAAATTTTAGGATTTTTTTTTAATTCTCTGAAGAGCGCTGTTGGTATCTTGATTAGCAGTGCATTAAGTCTGTAAGTCATTTTTGGTCATATGATCATTTTGACTGTTGGTTCTACCTCTCCAGAAACTGGGGTTGTCCTTCCATTTTCTGATGTCTTCTTTGATCTCTTTTTTCAGAATACTGTAGTTTTCAATGTAGAAGTCTTTCACATCTTTGGTTAGGCTAATGCTAGGTTTTTTTAAAAGCTATTGTAATTGGGATTGATTTCCTAATTTCTTTTTTTAAAAAAATGAGTAACTATTATTTTTTAATATTTTTTCGGTACTGGGGATCAAACTTGGGCCCTTATGCTTCTAAGGTAGGTACTACCGGTACCTCTTGAGCTAAAGTTCTGACCTCCTAATTTCTTTTTTAGTGAATTCATTTTATGTACAAGAATGCTGTTGATTTTTGTGCACTGGTTTTGTAACCTGGTCTCATACTATTCTCTTAGTATAAAATTGAGGACACCTTTCTATTTAGGAAAATATTTGCTGCTTATCTTTCCAGCTTCTTTTTCATCCCTTCTCTTCCTCACTAATTAAGCTTCAAAAGCATTGGCCTTTGTTTCAGTTCTTTAAATTCTTTTTCTATCACAGCATCTTTGTGCATTGTATTTCCTCTTCTTAAGCATCTCATCTTCCCCCTCCAGTTCCTGTATGCCTTAATTCCATCTCTATGTTTTTCAGGTATCATTGTGTGTGTCACTCTTTCAATAAAGGTGTCCAATGAAGGATTTCTAAGTTAAAATCATTGTTTTATAATTACAGCACTCTGTATTTAACCTGCATAGCACTACCATTATTATAAATAAATACTTATTTGTACAGTTAACTTTTTAAACTTTTAAAAAATTATTAGTACATTTGTGCAGTTAACAGTATAAGAAGCTGATATATGTACATAACACATGTTAATTCCTCTTTCATCACCTTTCCAGTACCTCTCTATTCTCTCCACATATCCCATGAGATTATTATTATGCGATTCTCCCTACCAAATTAAAAACTACCAAGAGAATAAGGATTGTTTTCTTTCTAGTGCATAGCAGTATCAGGCATATGCACATGCTTAATATGTATTTGCTCAATGACTAAAAGATCGACAGTTATTTCAAGTGCCTTTCCCAAACTATATGATACAACTGTGAGGTAATACAGGGAACAAAGATCTTTTTATATACTATCCTCTAAATAAAAGATGTGATCAAAATATATAGTTTAAGTTTTGTTATTGCAGTAAAAGACATGTTCCCATTAACCTTCTCAAAATACTCTCATTTACTTCTAACACATTTATGTCATCATTCTTGCCACTTTCTGAAGCAGTTATTGCAGTGCTTTCTCTTTAGTTACACTGTCATGATTCTCTCAATGTCCTGAATTGATTCAAAAACATTTAATTTCCAAGGTCATTTTGATTTTGAGGAGGAGCCAGAATCCACACAGTTCTAGATCCAGTGAGTAAGGTGGATGAGAATACCACAATATTTTAACCATAATGTTTTTACAAGCCTGCTTTCCTGGTGAATGGCACTCAGCAGCAGTTGCCATATGTTTTTATCATACTTTGTAAAAATATTCATGAAAAGTGACTTGTAAGACTCCTTCAGAAAGTAGCAAGAATGATGAAATATGTGTTCAAAGTGAGAGGGTATATTTTCAGAAAGATTAATGAAGCAATATCTTTTACTATATAAATTTTTTAATTTAAAATTTAGTGTAGGGACCAGAGATTTAGCTCAGTGGTTCTGGCATCTGCCCAGCAAGCACAAGGTCCTGAGTTCGATCTGGTCACCACATACAACAATACCAGGTGTGGTGACTCAAACCCACCAGCAATCAATACCACATACCACAGTGCTGGGCATGGTGGCTCACACCTGCAATCCCAGCACTCAGGAGGAAGAGGCAGGAGGAATGCTGAGTTTGAGGCTTGCCGGGGTACATATTGAGCCCAGGGCCAGCCTGAACTACAAGATGAGATTCTGTCTCAATCAATCAATAAATAAAATTTACTGTATATTTTGATTACCTTTTATATGGATAGTAGAAGGTGTACAAAAATGGTCCCTTTAGGTTCCTAGCTAAATTGTGAAAATGCTAGATAGCTGTGCTAATATTTGCTAGCACATGAAAACTGAAATTACACAAAAATACAAAACGTATTTAAGTAAAGCCAGTAGATTCTGTTCTAATACTTAGGTGAATGCTGCATGTCATAAGCCTACTGGTAGATTTAGCTCCATCATTTTTTAACATCTAAAGGTGATTCAAGTAAGTTTTCTTTTGTTTTTTTTTTTTGAGACAGAGTCTCACTTTGTAGTTCAGGCTGGCCCTGAGCTCACTATGCAGCCCAGGCAAGTCTCGAACTCAGCAATCCTCCTGCCTCTGCCTCCTGAGTGCTGGTATTACAGGCGTGAGCCACAACACCCGACATTGTGTTTTGTGGTACTGATTGCTGGTGGATTTGAGTCACCACACCCAATATTGTTGCATGTGGTTACAGGATTGAACTGGAGACCTTGAACTTGCTAGGCAGGCACCAGAACCACTGAGCTTAATCTTGGCCCCCACCTAAAAGTTTTGAAGGAGCGCCACATAGAAATATACTTTAGAATCAGTTCAAAATCTGGCTCAGCAACTTATTACCTCTTTGTAGTTACTTAAGCTACTTAAATTAGATAAACCTCATTCTTCATTTTGAAATGAAAATAACATCTATTTTAGAATTATGAAAATTCAGTGGTATAGTGACTATAAAGCAGTTAACCATAAGACTTTACACAAATGCAATTTTCACTTTTCTAATGTTACCAGCATATATCATTCACTTTGCATAACTTCTCTTCTTACTTCCTAGAATGTTGTTTCCATTTTCTCATTTCTAGCTATTTCTTTTCTGACTTGTCTCTACTCCTTTTGTTGGAATCAGTACTCTAATAACATGTTTCCCATCTCTTTACCATTTTAACCTGTGAATTCTTCAATTACTTTATCTTATTTATCATTGTATCTTCAGCTCCTAACACACTACCTGGCACATGGTAGACATATTGTTAAAGAATTGATTGTGTAGGTAGTGATAAACTCAATAGGATTAATGTAAAAATTACAAATAGGAAGCTAAGCATGGTAATACACACCTTTAATCCCAGTATTTGGGGGGCTGAGGCAGGAGGATAGCCATGAGTTGGAGGCCTGCCTGGACTAAATAGTGAGTTCAAATCCAACCTGAATTACAAAGCAAGACCCTGTCTCAAAAAGGAAAAAAAGCTGGGCTTGGTGGCTCACACCTGTAATCCCAGCACTTGGGAGGCAGAGACAGGAGGATTGCTGAGGTCGAGGCTTGCCTAGGCTACATAGTGAGATCAGGGCCAGCCTGAACTACAAAGCAAGACCCTGTCTCAAAAAGAAAAAAAGAGAGAGAGAGAGAGATGACAGTCTTTTTGTCTTTTTTGGGGGGGAGAGGGCTAAGGATTGAGCCCAGGAGTTTTTACAGGCTAAGCATGTGTACTACCAGAGCTACATCTTCAACCCAAGAGATGATGGTCTTATTCTGATGTTTGATTTTGATTTGTATTATAATTGCAGCTTCATTATGTTCAAGTCTATTATGTCTTTGTTTCATATAGCTATTGGATGAACTGCCAATGATTTACAGCTGTTGCATATTTGTATATTGCTTGTAAGTATTAACATTTTAATTTCATTTATTTGGTATATTTTAACTTTCTATATTCCTCTCAAGAAATTAACCAGTGTAACCTAGTTATATTACCAGAGATTACAATAATGAAGATTGTAAATTTTATATCATTGAAGAACATGGTTCCTGAAAACTTATAATGTACATTATATGATTTCAAAGTCCTGTGACCATTTTAGTTAGGAGTCTAATTTAATTTGCATTGCATTATTTGCCTTTCCTTAAATAAAAAATATATATAAAATGTAAAGATTTTATTTATCATCTCATAAAAATATTAACTGAAAGTGAAATGCATTTCTACTGTATAGAAATACTACTGTGTCATTCTAATCTCTCTGCTTTGCAGTTATCTGTTAAATAGGTGTTTATGTCCTTTCAATTCTCCTTATTCTGAAGCATAATAAATGCTGCCAAATATATGCTTATCTTAATTAGCTGTTCACAAACATGAAGAGAACAATGAAAAGCTAACAAATCATTGCTAATTCAGAATTGCCTTTGTGATCATATTTTAATATCAAGTTAATTTGCATTTTTTGAATATCAGGGAAAATAATCTGGAATAATAAAAACGATTAAGATAAGAACACTAGTAAGTGCTGATATTTATCTATTGTATATTACTATGCTAGACAGTCTAATGTACCGTATTGGTCACTTTCCCCTTGCTGAAACAAAATATATGACACCTGAAACATGAAGAACTTTACTTTGGCTCACATGTCAAAGAGTCAGCCTGTAGCCATCTGGCACCAGAGCAGAAATGGCATAGCAGAGGAAAGCTGCTCAACCCATGGCAGCTGAGAAGCAGAGAGAAGAGAGAAGGCAAAAAAGAATACACTCTTTCAGGTCACACCCCCGCGATCCAGTCTTCCAACCAGGCCCCACCTCTGAACAGCAGTCAGCTGTGCACTCATCAATGAACCAATGCACTAATGATTTTAGCACCCACATAATACAACCACCTTCCAAAAACCCCATATCTGAATACATAAGGCTTGTAAGGAATATTTTAGATCCAAACCATAATATATACCATCTCTAATTCTCAGCAATTATGCAAGATAAATAGGATTTTTCCCCATTTTATAAACAATAAGTGAAACAGAACAGTTTAGTAACTTCTGTAAGCATATAAACAAAACTTGATTAAGAAGCATGCCAGCCTGGCCATTATCAGGTAAACAATCTTTTAAAGGACACTAGAATATACTTGCATGTACCATCACCAAGGAAACTATAATGGTCAGAATCTCTCTCTGGGAGAGCCTGGAAAAATGTTTTGATTCGCACAGGAGAAAGTGGTGGGAGTGGGACCCTTCTTTAGTGTGTGTTCAAATAACAACATGTAATTATTAACTGTGCCTCCTAAGAGTGAAAGGGGCTACCTCCATCTCTTTAGTTTTGCTGAATTAAGGTATGCACATTTGGGCTGCACCTAATTCCTGGGAACATTTAAAGGTGATCATCCTGCAGCATTCAGTCTCTCTAAACATTAAAAGTGTAAAGAATATGAAAGTCATCTTTCATGAGTGTCTTTACAAGGTATGATCAAAAATATGGTAGATGCTGCTGCCGAACACTGGCCAACAGAAAAGTGGGCTCGTAAAAACATTGTGCTGCTCTCATCTACCATATTCATTGCATTGCACACTGTGTGATTTCTGGGTTTTCCCCAAAATCACAATGACTATGAGAGGTTAAAGTTTTCAGTCCATGCAGGACATCAAGGGAGCCATGACAGCACAACTAGAGCCATGGGAGAGGATTTCCAGAACCACTTCAGAAAGCAGCAGGAATGATTGAATAAGTGTGTTTAAAACAATGGGGTGAATGGCAGTGGGTCTTTTACTGTGATAATTTTAAAAATTTATACATTTATTATATTTTTCTGTCATGTTTGTATAACGGTGTAAGCAAACTCTTAGGGGAAAGTAGGGTTTTACTTAGAAAATAAGGATATTTAGTTCCATGTCTATTTCTGATACTAAATACATGAACCCTAGTAACTTGCTTAATCTTCCCATTTTTTCATTTTAAAAAATGAAGATCATAGTGTCATTGGATGAGGTCCAAGGAGGTCTCTCCAAAGAGGAATTGGGGATCTCGACTCAGCCCAGACAAGTCCTTATTGTCACAAAAAGGAGTTTTAGGTCACATCAGTAAGGGACACATGTTCATTTATTAATCAGAGTAAAAAAATGAGAGAAAATGAGTAAGGGACACTGCCCTAAGGAGGTGAAAGAGACACACCTGTAATGGAAAAGATCCGATAGGCTAGGGAAGGGACCAGCTTTTCTAGAGTTGTTGGGTGAGGTAGGTTTTAGGCTGATCATTACATCAGTTTTGGTTTTTGCAAAATGACCCCATAGAAGTGCATGTCACTGGAGAAGGTGCTCCAGTCTCCATGAGAGGACTGGTTCAGCTTGGAGTAGTCTCAGTTTTGCCAAGGCTTTGCTAGAATTCAAGGCGACCATGGTTTCAGGCAATGATTAGAGACTTTTTGGCACCCATTGGCAGTTGAATGTCCCTAAAGCCTCTTACTTTGATAATTTCAATCTTGAAAGCAGATGAGATATGTTATATAAATACCTCACATTGACAGTGTGTGAACATTCTCTAAATAATTAATATGCCTGTGCACAGACCTGAGCAGTAATATAACCCAGAGTTTAAGGTAATAAAGTAAACAAATACATAATAAAGGCAAAGATCTCAAACTTTATGCAACTTTTTTTTTTTAAAGACAAGGTCTCACTTTGTAGTTCAGGCTGGCCCTGAGCTCACTATGTAGCCCAGACAAACCTCAAACTCACAGCAATCCTCCTGCCTCTGCCTCCAGAGTGCTAAGATTACAGGTGTGAGCCATCACGCCCAGCATTGTGGTGTGTGATACTGATTGCTGGAATTATGGTTGTGAATCACCACACCCCATTTTATGCAATTTTTATTTACATAGGTCTAAGTAAACAGTAACTGTTTTTATTAAAAGCAATATTAAGGCCCTGATTGCCTCAGAAAAAAAATACAAATTAAGCTTTTAATGAGTAGCAAGCAGGTTAAGGATAGGGAGTTAATTTGGCCTATCTGTGATTTTTCATTCTCCAATCTAATTTATTCTTGGAGGCACTGTGGAGAAGGTGTCCTAGCTTTGATACATCTGGGTTTTTAGGTTCATACCCCTTTGGGAGAGGGGATAGGGAAGGGTACTTACCATACTTTTAATAGGTAACAGGTTTTGTGTTTGGGCTGAGGAATGCACCTGCCCATTGTTTGCATTAATATCCGTTTCCTTAAGGACTAATGATGTTACCCATTTTTCACATCTTAACTGACCATTTCTATGTTTTATATTAAGAAAGATCTGTTCACATCTTTTGCCTTTTTAAAAAAAATTTTGAATTGCTTTCTTGTACAAATTCTTTATGTTTGGGGCTCAAATCCTGTCCAATACTAGATATTTATATTTTAAATTGTTTGTTCAGTGACTTTCTTTTTATGGCACTGGGGGGGTTTAACTCAGGGAATACCAATCTTCCTGCCTTAACCTCCCAGAGTGTTAGGATTACAGATATGAACCACCGGGCCCTGCTTGGCACTTTTTTCTCTACTCTGTTAATCTCCATGTGTTTCCTCATTAGTCACCATACTGTCTTGTTATTGTGACATTATTGTAAATCTTAAAGTCAGAGTATGTCCTTCAATTTTGCTTTTTTTAATATAGTTTTGGAAATTCTAATGTGTATGTATTTGTACATAAATTTTAGAACTATCTCATCAGTTTCTACAAAAAAGGTCTGCAGGAATGTTGATTGTGATTGTACTGATTCTGTAGGCCAATTAGAGCATAATTACAGTCATAACAATTTTAAGTCTTCCATACCAGGAAAGTGGCATAATTTTCCATTTATTGAGTTTTTTTAATTCACTTAATAATGTTTATGCTTTTCAGTGCATAAGACTACTACATACTTTATGAAATTCAACCCTAACTTTTTCATGGTTTTGGGTGCTATTTTAAATGGTACTGGCATTTTGAGGTAGGAAGATACCTTAAGGGTGGAGCACCTGCCCAGCATCTATGAAACCTTCATTTCAGTAATTAGCACTAGAGGAAAAGTTTTCAAAACTTTGTTTTCCAATTGCTCATTGTTAGCACTTAGAAAATATAGTTGATTTTTTTAGTATTCACCTTTTTTATTCCATGACCTTGCTAATTTTATATATTTATTTTCAGTTGACTCATTAGGATATTCTTTGGATAGGTCAACTATGCAAAGTAGTCTAGACTTCTAACCATATTTAAACCTGCCTTACCAAAATACATACATACATACATACATACATACATACATACAGATATTGCAATAGATATAGATAGATGTATTTGTTCATTTGTGAAAAAGGTCCTTGGTGTTAGACATGATCCTGAACTCTATACAAAGAATTAGAGAACTTAATATAAAGGGAAAGATTAAAAAGTGGCTATCTATAACCAAGTAAGATTTAAGATTACCCCAATTAGAAATATAATCCATATCTGCTAAAGACCTTTGCATTCCTAACAAATAACCTACTTTGAGGACATTTGAAATGATAAATAGAAATCTCTAAATTGTAGATAGAATGAAAAGGATAACTATAATTCACAAATATCACACCTAACTTCCCATCCCTTCAAGTTATAAAACATAATTTAAAGTAAAAACACATATAACACCCAACATTTTCATCATATTCTAAGTCATAAAGTCACAAAATTTTAAAGTAAAAGGAGGCATGATGATTTAGCTCAGTGCGTCCAGGGTCTGCCTCACAAGTACAAGGTCTTGAGTTGAATCCCCAGTACAAAAAAAAAAAAAGTAAAAGGGATTTTTCCCCCCAGATACCAGGAATTGAACTTAGGACCTTGAATTTGTCAGGTAGATGCAGGTGTGGCCCCACTGAGCTAAATGGCTGTTTTTCCTACAACCAGTTAGTAGACTGAAGAAACACTCCTGTTGGCTATACCAAGACACAGCTCTCAAAAGTTAAACAATTACATTGGTCAATTATTTGTTCATATTTTCTTACCCACTATCTCCAGTGTATCAGACACTAATCCTAATGATTAAATGAAAAAATAGTAAGATTGTATCCCTGCACACACAAAATTTCCCAGTCTAGTCAAGGAGACAGTTTAGAGATAACAGTGATTTTTTAAAATAGTCTTATTCCCCTTCTAGATATCTTCCTGAAAGAGTTCAGGACATCATATTACAATGACACATACATACCCATGTTCATAGCAGCACAACTCAATAGCTAAATCTGTGAAGTAGCATAAATGTTCAGCAACAGTTGAATGGATGAAGAAAATGTGGTATTTAAATAGGATATACATACAATGTTATATATTCTGCCATAAAGAATAAACTTGAGACTTGTTAGAAAATGGATTCGCCTTGAGACCATGAAGTTAAGTGAAATAAATCAGACACATAAGTTTAAATATTTGTTTTTACTATGAGCAACCCAAAGGATAAAATGAAAGATAAATAATACCAAAAAATATACAAATTGTTTTAATAATAAGATTATAATATAGCATTTGTTTTAACAGTATTTCAGTCAACAGTAGACCACCTATACACTTATACTATGATTATCCCATAAGATTATAATGGAACTGAAATATAACTGTCACCTAGAGATTTCATAGCAATAATAATGTTGAAGCATAACACATTACACTAGCTTTTGTGGTGATGCTGATGTAAACAAAACTATTGTGCTATGAGCTGTGTAAGTGTATAGCAGTACACTTAGGTATAGGACATAATGCTTGATAGTGATAATTATGTTAGTAGTTTATGTAAAAAAATAAAGTTAGCTGCTTATCATAAAAAATTTAATGATAATTAGTTGCAAGATATAAAAACTTACTCAAGTTAGCTGAAGATTTGTTGCTTTTTGTAAGGACATGAGAAAAGTATATAAAACCCAGTAATGGCCGGACGTGGTGGCTCACGCCTGTAATCCCAGCACTCAGGAGGCAGAGACAGGAGGATTGCTGAATTTGAGGTTTGCCTGGGCTACATAGTGAGCTCAGGGCCAGCCTGAACTACAAAGCGAGACCCTGTCTCAAAAAAAAAAAACAGTAACAGTAAAGTCTCCCCTCAGTAGAACTAGGAAGGCAGCCTCTTCCTCTCTCCCTCTTTTCTCTTATTACTTTATCCCCACTTGGCTTTGAGTCTTTGTATCTACTTTATTCTTCTCTCTTTGCCCGTTACTTCTATGATCTTTTATCCTCTTGATTCTTCAGTTTGGTTGTCCCCTAATATCAGCCTCATGCCTTCAATCCATCTGATGCATAATTATGTACTTAATTGATTTATTCAATGGCTCCAAACTCCATACTTTCCTAAGAGAGCCTCTCATTATCCCAGTTTAAGTGTCTACTCCTGGTCCCTCCAAATTGAAGGATACAGGCAGTCCACTGTTTCTAAGATAAGATTATCTTAGGAATGATGGGTATCATTATCTTGCAGAAGCAAGTGGTGAAGCAGTATTCTATTTATGATCCAAGGTATATATTTTAAAGTTTCTTTCTCTCTTTTTTTTTAAGGTTTGAATGCTTCAAGACAAAGAACTCAGTAAACTACCATCTGCTTTTTATCTTAGTTCTATTCAGTTTAATAGTAACCACAGTAAGTCATATTTTATGGATAATAGATTAAGCATGTGACTTTTCCATTTGACATATTTTATTTCCTGTATTTGCTTTAAACTATTCAAGTTGAAATGTTTCTCTGTACAACTGGCATATCTTATTTTTAGAGATTGTTCCTTTGTCTCCTTTTCAAGTGTTTTTCTCTACAGTTGAAATTTGCCTTTAAAAGGCAATAAAGCCAAAAAGCAAACATTTAGTAGCAGCGGAAAAAGCTAATTTTTCTCATAGTGTGCATGTTACTTCCTATTTGTTAAAAGCAAGAGATTGACTTTGCTCCCTTGGGCCTAGTATGACTGTTTTAATGGCTAACCTTTTCCAAATAAGTTGAGGTAGCCAGTCACTTTTGATTGAACTCTGCTTTTTTCTTTCCAACGAATTGCATTTTGTATTAAAATATTCAACAAACATTTATTTAAAAACCTATATGTCAAGCACTAGAAATACAAAAGTGACTAAAAAGCAGTAGCTATCCATCAGGAATTCATTCTGTTAGAAAAGTTAGACATGTAAACAAAGAACTACATCAAAAGATAACTGCAATAGTAGAGGTAAAGGCTACATGATGATGAGATAAGTCAATCAAAACTGCTTAAGCATACACCATACTTCGTAAATACATGTAACTTGTTTTTATCAGTTTAAATTTTAAAAAAGATGTCAAAAAATCTTAAGAAAGGAGATACTTTGTGAGATTTTAATTGATGATTAAGAGTTTGTGAGACACCTGAAACATTAGTAATTTATACCCTCAGACACAGAAAATCTTGGAAAAATATAGTGAGTTACTATTCCTTAATATTTACTATATATTATACTGAGCACCTTACATGTATTGTCCTATTAAAGATAGGATATATGCCGGGTGTGGTGGCTCACCTTTGTAATCCCAGCACTTGGGAGGCAGAGGCAGGAGGATTGCTGAGCTCGAGGCTTGCCTCGGCTACATAGTGAGCTCAGGGCCAGCCTGAACTACAAAGCGAGACCCTTTCTCAAAAAAAAAAAAAAAAAAGGATAGGATATATGAAGCATAGGGGAAGGGAGGAGCGATCTTAATAGAGTGTAGAATTAGAGTAAAAAGAAGTTGTCTAGAATGGCTTCCCAGTTTGTGGCCCAGCTGTCAGCATACACAGTACATCCTAACCATGATAGGAAACTTGGAAAACGAGCCATTTTTTAGGAGAGATACTGAATAGATCTGTGCCATGGCATAGGGGCTTGTACATTCAGTATAAAATGTGTTCAGTTCAAAATGCCCTGCAATATAACACCTGACACTAACAGTTGGTTGAGACTAAAGGTGTAGATTTGGGAGTTGGCAGAATGTGGGTTAATACTAGAAATGTAAAGATAGAAGAACTGACATAGAAATAGTATGGGCCATTAGGATGACTAAAGTTACAACTGTAGAAAGTACCCATTTGAGGGACAGATGGAAGAAATAAAGCCAGGAAATGAGACTGGGAACAAGTAATCAGAGATTTGGAAAGCAAGGAGAGCCTGATATTACAGAGTGAAACCAAACAAACAAAAAACTTCCGATAGGTTAATTGTATCACTAATATTGCTTATGTCACTACAATTCTCCATTATCCACATAAGGAAAAATGAATCTTCTTTTCAGTTCACTTAATTGGTGAGTTTGAACATTGTCTGCTTAACACTAAACCAATTGATTTTGCTACTGTAGAACAGATCTGAGACAGAGATTGTCAATGTCCTTGGCCCTCCTTAGTATCCATGCCTCCTGTTCTTCTGCTATAGAAGCCAAAGAGGCCAAAGTAATCCACAACAGATTTGATTATTTGATTTTCCATAGCAGGGCCAGCACTGCATAAGAGCCAGCTTCAGGAGTTGGCCCTCCTGTGGCTGCCATCTGATCTGATTGGTTTTTATGTGGCTGGAGTCAGGTCCAAGTGAGATGAATGGAACAGGAGAGGTTTACAGTTTGCAGAGTAGTTAGAATACTGACCCCCAATAACACTTAATTCATTTGTGTTTCTTACAATATCTTACAGGTTTATCTTAAGGTAAAAGAGCCTGTGTTCCATCAGGTAATTTTTTTAAATTATCACCCATTTATTTATCATTACATGACTGCTTTGTTTGCCTTTTGCAGGAAATGATATGCGCATTTGATTTTGAAAATGTCCTAAGAAAGTAGTTAACTATTTAAAACAGTGGTATAGCCAGGTGGAGTGGTACATGCCTTTATTTTTTTTAGTTGACTTCTTTATTGGTACATTTTACATATGTATCATGATCACACTCAACATTGAGAATTTGTACCAGTATATGACATGGCTGCTACCTTAAAACAGATCTGAAACAGAGACTATCAACATCTTTGGCCCTCATTAGTATCCATGCCTCCTGTTCCCCTACCTACCCTACGACCCCTACATCCCTTATATACATGTGCTTTGTTTCTTTTTTTAACACCATATTTTTTCTTTCCCCTTGTTACTTACCCCTACCCTTTTCCCTTTGAATATTTCCTATTTCACAATATCTATCATACATTCTAGAACTCCTTTACATCTTCAGATTCTCATACCAGAGAAAAGACATGGTATTTACACATCTGTGATCTATTTATTTCACTTACGAGTATGTCCTCAAGGTATGTCCATTTCAACATAAATGACTCAAACTTATAATTCTTTATGTCAGAATAATACTCCATTTTATTTTTTAAAAATCTTCTTTATTCCAGTCTCCAGTTGATGAGCATTTGGATTGTTTCTAAGAGTTATCTATCACAAACTGAGCTGCTATGAACATGGGTGCACATATGTTGCTGTGATATGAATCTTTTATTTCTTTCATATATATTCCTAGCAAGAGAATAGCAGGGTCAAATGGGACCTCTTAATCCTAGGTTTTGAAGAATCTCCACACTGATCTCCACAGTGATTGCACCAGTCTACATTTCCACCAAAAGTGGAGAAGGGTTCCTTCCTCTCTGCACCCTAGCCAGCATTTATTGCTGGTTAATTTCACAATAGCAGTCATTCTTTGTGGAGTGAGATGAAATCTCAGTGTTGTTTTCATTTGCATCTCTTGAATGATCAGTGATATTGAACATTTCTTCACATATTTCTTAGCTGCTTCTGCTTCTTCCTTGAAATGTGCCTGTTCATTTCAGAAGCCCATTTTTGAATTGGGTCTTTAAATTGGAGGGGGCTGATTTTTTAAGCTCTTTATATATTCTAGATATAGTAGCCCACTGGGGCATAATGTTTGCAAGTTCAAGCCTACCCTGGGCAATTTAGCAAGGCCCTGTCTCAAAATTTAAAAAGACCAAGGATGTATGTTGCTTGATACAAAGGCCTGGTGTTCAATCTCCAGTACCACAAGTAAATGAACATGTATACATACATACAATTTCCAGTACTATAAATAAACACATACATACAATGTCCAATACCATAAATACATACATATATACAAGCAGACAGAATCTGTGGACTGAGAATGAAGTGTACCTCAGTGGTAAGAATGCATCTCTATCATTCATAAGACTCTGGGTTCAGTCCTCCTCTAGTACTGAAAAAAGAAAGAACAACAACAACAAAACAAGGTTGTAAAGTCTTGCCACCGGTGCAAAAGAGGTTGCAAAGGAGGCTGCAGGAGCTAGGTGTAAAGAAAGTACCTGGATCAGCCCAAGCCCAGGTCCATCTGGCTATTAGTACTTAGTGATTCAGATGTTGCATTGCTCTTACATGCAGATAAAAGCAGGGTACATCATATACATACACACAGGAAGTCTTTTTAGTATTATGTTCTAGAAAAGACAAACTGAAAAATCCTTGAATATTTCCCCATTTATTTTAATATAATTTGGGAAGAGTTGACACAAGTCTCAAAATATTTATTAAAATAAATTAAGGGGGGAAATATAGAAGGACTTTTCAGTTTTTCCAGGCTGGGGTTGAACTTGCATTGTTGCAGCAAACTCCTAGTCCTCCTATTTCCCAAGTGCTGGGATTACTTACTCTGTTGTTGTTGTTTGGTGGTGGTGGTGGTGGTGGTGATGTGTGGGTGTGGGTGTGGGTGTGTGTGTGTGTGTGTGTGTGTGTGTGTGTGTGTTTTGAGACAGGGTCTCACTTTATAGTTCAGGCAGGCCCTGAGCACACTATGTAGCCCAGGCAAGCATCAAACTCAGCAGTCCTCCTGCCTCTGCCTCCTGAATGCTGGGATTACAGGCAGGAGCCACCATGCCCAGCAAAGTTACTTGAAGGAAGCAAACAAAGGAAACTTTGCTCTAGGTAGAAAGTGATGATTTAAATCCAAAACAAGACCAAAACAAAGTTGCAGACCTTCAGTAAAAAGAATTTTATTTATTGAGTGTAAATATGTGCCTGGTACCATAGTCATTACTCTCCAGACTTCTAATCTCACCAACAATCCCACAAATTGGGGATTTTTAATGCATATTTTAAGGGACATGAACTGAGAGGTATTCAGTTTTTCCTGAGAGGCAGTAAAGAGCAGACACAAGATCGTAAATTAGATTTATCTGACTTGTCATTATTCTTTTAACGAACTAGCTAACATAAGTAAATAAGCACTATTTTAAGGAATGTCAGAGGCCTGTAGTTTTAAGATATTTTATGCTTACATTGAAAACCGCTCCTGTAACTTTAAATTCAAGCTGTGTTGTAATAACTAACTGAAGTTTGTTAAGACAAATTCCATGACCTCATTGTTGGACCTTGCTCTTCTCCAGACCAGTTGGAAGCAGGTGTGCTAACATAATGTTATAGGAAAAGTTATCGTTACCTTTTTGCTTATGTAATTGAAATGATGTCATTATTTACTTATGCTTATACATACACTTATTTATACAGTGAAAAAGTTGAGTTACATAAAGAATCTTCAGGTTTTACAAATTTCCCATTTGCATTTATAAAGAAAAAATCATAACCACATAGCAAGCAAAATTTGTAAAATATGGGTTTATAAGTTTATGTCCATCAATTTTTTTATTTTGTGTTTTAGACCTATTTGATATTATATTTATAGAGGAAAAAACAAAGAGGGTTGGTGATTTAGCTCAGTGGTTCGGGCATCTGCCTTGCAAGCACAAGGTCCCAAGTTTGATCCCCAGTAACTACATACCACAGTGCTGGGCATGGCGGCTCATGCCTGTAATTGCAGCACTCGGGAGACAGAAGCAGGAGGATTGCTGTGAGTTCGAGGCATGCCTGAGCTACCTAGTGAGCTAAGGGCCAGCCTGAATTACAAAGTGGAACCCTGTCTCAAACAAAACAAAACAAAAAACAAAGAATGTCTGCTACTACAATATTGTCTTTTTCTAGTAACAAATACTTTTTCTCTATGTATATCAATAATATTTGCTGATAAATAAGGGACGATGAAAAGTAGGTCTATTCATATCTACTGTAGTTTGTGTCTTACTCCTAGAGATTAAACCAGAATACAAGGGATTCTGGAGACATAATTCAGTGGTAAAGCATATATGTAGACTATGTAAAGACCTGGGTTTGACCCCCAGCGTTGTACTACATACATACATACATGCATACAAAGAAAATAGGATTTTCCAGGTAGTTAAACATGTGATGGTGGAGTGTCATACCGAGAAGGCATAGACATATTTTGGGTTGGGGGGGTGTTTGGGGGAGTTGTTTGCATATTTTGGAACTGAAAAGCGAAATCAGGGTCCCACATTTGCCAGTCAGGAACTATGCCACAGAGCTACATCCCCAGCCTCTAAGGACATAGAGTTTTTGTGCCTCTTCTCCCATACCTCACCCTGTTCACCTCTTCTTCGATATACTTTGTAATAACCTTTGTTAGAAACTGCTAAACAAGTAAGTCAGGTTTCTACATTAAAAAGACCTTCTTGAATAACTGATGAATCATAGAAGAATTTAAGGAAGAAATAAGGCAGTTGCTATAATTAAATAATAATATCAGTACAACATACCAGGATTTAGAGGATATAACAAAAGCAGTTCTATAAAGAAACTTTATAGTAGTGAATGCCTACCTATAAAAATCATAATAAACCAAATAAATAATGATATACCTCAAGGTTCTAGCAAAACAAGAACAATCTAAACTCAGAGCTTGTACAAGGAAGGAAATTTTAAAAATTAGGGCAGAAATTAATGACAGAGCCACAGATTTAGCTCAGTGGGGCCACATCTGCCTCACAAGCACAAAGTCCTGAGTTCAATTCCCAGTACCACAACCAATCAATCAGTCAATAAAGGTGAGATGGAGAGATTAATGACATAGACTTAAAAAAGCAAAACACAAAGAATCAGTGCGTTGAAGAACTGCTTCTTTAAATAATAAAATAGACAGAGGGGCTGGGGATTTAGCTCAGTGATTTCTGTGCGACCTTTGCAAGTGCAAGGTCCTGAGTTCGATCCCTGGTGCCAAAGAGGGAAGGAGGGAGGGAGGGAGGGAGGGAGGGAGGGAGGGAGGAAGGGAGGGAGGAAAGAAGGAAGGAAGGAAGGAAGGAAGGAAGGAAGGAAGGAAGGAAGGAAGGAAGGAAGGAAGGAAGGAAGGAAGGAAGGAAGGAAGGAAGGAAGGAAGGGAGAAAAAAAATAAAATAGATTTTTTAGTCAATTTTACTCAAAAAAAGGACACAAATTAATACTATTAGACATGAAAAAGGTGAAGTCACAGCAGACACTGCTGAAATTCAGAAAATTATTAGCAACTACTTCACAAACTGATATCCCAAACAATTAGAGAATTCAGAAATGGAAAAGATTCCTGGATATTGACGAATACCACAAAGACTTAAAAATCTTGAACAATACAATACCATATAATTGAACTGAAACAGTAAAAACAATTTTTTTTAAAAACCTACCAACTAAAAAAGGCCCAAGACCTAAAGGATTCACAGCCAAATTCTGCATGAACTTCAGGAAAGTTCTGACACCAATATTCCTCAGATGTTTTAATGAAATTGAGAGGGAAGGAATACTTCTAAAATCATTTTTGGAAGTTAACATTATCCTGATCCCAAAACTAGACATGGATCCAACAAAGACAGAGACAGAGACAACTATATGTAATTTCTCTAATGAACATAGATACAAAAATCCTTAGAAGTAAATGGCAAATAGAATGCAGCACATCATCAAAAAGATGATACACCATCACCAAGCAGGCTTCGTCCCCAAGATGCAAGAATGATTCAATACAAGTAAATCTATAAATGTGATGTATCATATAAACAGAAGTGAGGGAAAAATCACATGATCATCTCAACAGATTCAGCAGAACCCAGCTTCCATTCATAATTTTTTTTAAACCGGAAGAAAATAGGTATTGAAAGTTCTCATCTCAGCATGATGAAGGTCTTATGACCTACCTACTACCAACATCGTATTAAAAGAGGAAACACTAAAAGCCTTCCCTGTGAAATTAGGAACAAGACAAGGACATCCAGGCTGGGCATGATAGCTCTCACCTATAATCCTACCACTCAGAAGGCTGAATCAGGAGGATTGCCACAAATTTGACTATATAAAGAACTCAAACAAATTAAAGACAAAATAGAACAGGGATAAAAAAGGTATAGTGAGAAATTCAAATACCTCCCTAAATTACAAATTGTATTGTTTTAAAAATATTTCAATATATATGCTAATTGGTTTTATTTATACTACCAGTTTATCCTAGTTCATGAAAAATAAAATTTTATGTTACCTGATTTTTACTTTTTTGTATCTTTTTAAGTCTGAGTAACTCCGGTAAAGATACAGTTAATAACTGTTGCTATTTATTACTTGACCTCTATTTTATACTTTATTTACCTTCTATTTTATATTTTAAACTACTGTAATCTTTCATTTTAATATTTAATCATCTATTTTACTCCTGTTGTTTTTTTAACAATGAGTATACCTGAAAAATAGTTTTCACTCTTCTGTATACAATGACTTTTGAAGCTAGGCATGATAGCACACACCTATAAAACCAGCAATCTAAGAGGTTGAGGCAGGAGGATTGGAAGTTCAAGCCCTGCCTGGGCAACTCAAAAACTTAAGAAAAAAAATGTAAAAGGATTCAATTCAATCTCTAAAACCACAAAATAATAATAATAAATAAAATGAGTTTTGGATCTCCAGTGACCCACAAATTAATACTTTTAAATCTGACAAGTGTAAAATGATGTGACAGTTTGGAGTCTGGCCAAAATCTTAAAATGTATAAATAGAATTGAAATGAATTTAGCTGTGGCACATATATCATTACTCTGGTATATGCTGGTACAAATTCTCAATGTTGAGTGTAATTGTTATGTATGTATATAATGTACCAATAAATTAAATTTTTAAAAATACATTAGGAAATTGCTCACTAATGTTATTCAGTATACTATTTCTAATTATTTTAAAGCCGTATTTGAGAATGCCTTTGCCTCTTAGGTCTAATCTAGAATACCTTATTACTGATCTACTAATCAATTAGAATACTTTCTATGTGTACCATATATGTAGCTTTTTTAAAAAATGTATATATAGAGCCGGAGGGTTAGCTCAGTGGTTCCGGTGCCTGCCTCACAAGCGCAAGGACCTGAGTTCGATCCCGGTAACCACATATAATGCTGGGCGTGGAGACACGCCCACCAACAATCAACACCACATACCACAATGCCGGACGTGGTGGCTCACGCCTGTCATCCCAGCACTCGGGAGGCAGAGACAGGAGGATTGCTGAGTTCGCACCGGATTGCCTGGGCACCATAGTGAGCTCAGGGCCAGCCTGAACTACAACGCAAGACCCTGTCTCAAAAAGAAAAAAAATATATATTTTTTTCTGTGTACATTCTTTTAAAAAAACTGAAGCTTTTGTTTTATTCTATTCTCAGGGTATTGCTCTTAATCTTTCATGTAATTCTTCATATAATTATGTGTAGAAATTTAGAAAAATTGTTTTAGTTAGCACGGTGGCACATGCCTGTAATCCCAGTAATTCAAGAAGTTGAGGTAGGAGGATCACAAGTTCCAGGGTGACATAGGCAATTTAGCAAAATTCGTCTTAAAGGAAAAAATTTAAAGAGCTGAGGATACAACTTAGTGGTATAGTTATCCTGCATTTAATCCATACAACACAAGAAAAGAAATGATTGTTCTGGAATTTGTGACAACATTTAAAGTAATTTTCAAAGCCTAAAATAAGGAAAAAACACAATAGTTTCTAATACAAGGGATCAATAGCCTTACAATTTGGAATCTTGGGGCTGGGGATTTAGCTCAGTGGTTCTGGCATCTGCCTTGAATCTTGATTTCCTGCCTCTTGAATACCCTTGGAAATTTTTCTTCTGTGGCTATTCTTAATTTTCCTTATCTGAAAAAAAGTTCCAAACAAGAAGTATTATTTCATAAGTATAATAATAAAATAATGCAAAACACAAGTCATTAAGTGAAGCAAAACAGTATGATATTAAAGTACATGTTGAAACCCAATGAGTAAATTGTTCCCTTGATAATCACAGAAAGCTTCTACAAGTATTTCCATTCTTCTTTCTTTCTTTCTTTCTTTCTTTTCTTTCTTTCTTCCTTTCTTGCTTGCTTGCTTGCTTGCTTGCTCTCTTGCTTTCTCTCTTTCTATTTATTTATTTTAAATTTTGATACAGGATCTCCTTAAATACTAAATTGCCTTGGCTGGGCTCTAGTTTTCATCTTCCTGTTTTAATCTCCCAAAGTGCTAGGATTACAGACATATGTCACCATGGTCAATTTTGAAAGGAGATATCTGGGTTGGACCAGAGATAAGTAGTGAGAAAGTTAGAAGGGAAAGGTTAATAAACACTTCTCTAAAAGTATCATAGCCAGGATTATCTGTCTGGCTAAACCGTATTGCGTTCCCTGAGGAAGAGAATGCTGGTAACAGTCCTACTTCACTGTACTAAGTCCAGTGTGATTCAGACATCTTGAAGGAGAGTCAAATGCCATTTATTTAATTTTACAGCTGGCCTAGGAAAGTGTAAATGCAAATAATATAGCAGATACATTCATTAAAACACCATCTTGAATAAGAAAACAAAAAAAATCCGAGTAGATAAAAAGAATGTTAAGTCAGAAAGTGCTCTTTAAACAGCTAAATTGACAAATAAGTAATTGAATATATTAGATGTCATCTGATGTCTGAAGAAATTCTTAAAATCTCCTTACCAAAGTAGATGTCTCCTAAAGATTAGTTGTGGACATGACACATCAGTATATCAATGCCTCACCTTTCTCATCTGTTTCTCAAGGTTTTCAAGAAGGAACACACTAACAACATGGAAAAATAAGAATTTAAATAGCTTTCTTTAAATGTTGCTCAGTTTCATTGGTGCCATTTTAGTATAAAATGGGAATATAAGGAAACTAAGCATATTTCCGAAAAAAGGAGCATCTTTTGGAAGCTCAAAATATATACTTTTTTTTTTTTAAACAGGGTCTCGCTTTGTAGTTCAGGCTGGCCCTGAGCTCACTATGTAGCCCAGGCGAGCCTCAAACTCAGCAATCCTCCTGCCTCTGCCTCCCAAGTTCTGGGATTACAGGAATGAGCCACCAAGCCCAGCATTTGTGGTATGTGGTACTGATTGCCAGTGAACGTGAGTCACCACACCCGGTATTGTTGTATGTGGTTACTGGGGATCAAACCAGGGACTTTGCATCTGCCAGGCAGGTGCCAGAACCACTGAGCTAAATCTCTGGCCCTCAAAATATATATTCTTATAGTTTAGATCAATGTAATTATTGTCTTACTAAAATATCTATATTTTGTGTGAGATAACAGAGGAAGGTTAAGTAATTTGCTCACTGTTTCTCCCCTTGTTAATGGCAAAGGTAGAAGAGGAGCCCAACTCTGTTTCCATTTCTAGTCTTATGATCTTTCTATCCTGTGCTGCCCTTACAACAGATTATTTTGGAATCTACTCTATTTTGGATAGATCAGCTTTTCTAAAAGACTAGGAGTCCACGGTGATGTCGCTCAATAGTAGAGTACTTGCCTAGCATGTGTGAGGCCCCACATTCAACTCAGCACCATAAAATTAATAAATAGAATGGCCAACACAAAGCTTCCATGCACCAGAGGAATCAATTAATACAGTAAAGAGACAGCCTACAGAATGGGAAAATAACAAAATTTCCCTAGCTATTCCTCAGAGGAATAATATCTAGACTATATGAGGAATTAAGGGGAAAAAAAGACACCCACCCCCCTTAAAAGATGCAATCAAGAAATGGGTAAGTGAAATGAATAGACCTCTCTCAAAAGTGCCTCAACAAACTTATGAAAAAATACTCATTTGTGGCCATTAGAAAAATGCAAATTATAACAGTGTTAAGATTTTATCTTATACCAGAAAAAATGAAAGTCATCAGCAAGTCAGAGTAAGTTCTAGCATTTCAATGGTGAAAAAGGAACCCTCCTACATTGTTGGTAGGAATGAAATCTCATACAATCACTGTGAAATTCAATATGGAGATTTCTCAAAGGACTAACGTTAGAAATTCCATCAAACCAGCTATTATTACCCTTTTAGGTATCTTTTCAAATGAGCTAAAAACATACAGTGATACATGCATACCAGTTTATACCAGCACAATTCATGACCCCTAAATCTTGGAAGCAGACTGGATGTCCATCAACAGGTGAATGGATAAAGAAGAGACGGTATCTTCTACTATACATAGTAGAACACTGCTAGGTTATAAAGAAGGCAGACTGAGGCAGGAAAATGAATTCAGCTAGAAAATACAGCATTGAATGAAACAAATCAAAAACAAGCTTTAATACCTCACTCTTATCTGAGTAAGGTAAAGTACAGACAGCAAAATAAAGAATCAAGAGAAGAAACAGGGAGACAGATTTCCTGCAAATTGGAAGGAGACCAGGAGACCAAGGGGGAAGCCAGAAGGAAAGCAATAAGCTTTGAGATGTGCCTTGTATAGGTGCCAAGTGCCTATAGTGAATGTAAACTTCATGTCATGTCATAAATAGGAACTGAGAGTAAGGATGAAATGAGGAAAGGACATTTAGAGATGAAGGGAAGGTAGTAGGTGAGAAGGAGAAGAGGATTTTTTAAAAAGCTGCGTTATGTATATGCACCTACACTCCAAGATGAATGTAAATAGACTGCAAACATGTACTAGTAAAATAAGAAGACAGAAAAATTGAAAGAAAAAGTATAGGAAAACATATACTATGCAAATACTAAACAGAAGCAATATGGAAGAATTGCTTTAAGGGAAAAAACATTTTTAGTGATCAAGAGTGAGTACATATTAATAATACATATTATTAAAAGATTTATCAGAAAATTATAATTTAAAATTTATAGACTTCTAATCTCAAAATATATGTCAAATCTGACAAAACTAGAAAAAATAGGCAAATCCATAATTTTTGGTGATTTTAATACAGAACTCTCGTAATTCTAATAACAGAACAGTTGAATAACATTTTAACCATTTGAAGGCCAAAAGAAAACACTGCACGGTGTGCAGGGCACTGTATGGCACAAAGCTATAATCCCCGCAGGCTGGGAAGCCAAGGCATAAGGATAGAAAATTAAAGCCCAACCCAAGAAACCTAGTGAGACCTTGTATCAGAATAAAAGATGTTCCCATTGTGAGGGTCTCCCCGTACTAGGAGCATGGAGCATGGGGAGAATGGGGATTTTACCCAGTGATTGCAGAAACATTTTTTTCTAATAAATATTAGACAAAATCTATGCACTTATGATTGTCTTAAAAATTAACAAACAAGATGTCTCCATTTGCACCTAAATGGATCGATCTTGTCATTCTTTATGGCAGAGTAATACTCCATTTTGTAAAAAAAAAACCACATCTTCTTTATCCACTCTCCAGTTGATGGACATTTGGGTTGTTTCCAAGATTGAGCTATCACGAACTGAGCTGCTATGAACAAGGGTGTACATCTGTCTTTCCAATGTGAGTTTTGATCCATTTAGGTGCAAATGGAGACATCTGGAGGATATACTAATAAGTGAAATCAATAGATCATAGATAGACAATTCCTGGATCTTCTCTCTGGCATGAACACCTGTAGATGCAAATAAGTTCTAGAAAGTAGGACAGCTTTTATAGAGTGGAATATTTCTATAGGAAACTTGGTGTGGGGATGTGATGAGGGGAAGGAATAAATATGATACAGAAAGAAAAAAGAGCATGTATAAACGGGGGAGGAGGGGGGAGTGGGTAGGGATATGGGTAAAAATGAGAATTAACTTGTGGCATATACTGGTACAAATTTCCCAATGTTATATGTGATTTTGAGATGTATATAAATTGTACCAATAAAGAATTCAATAAAAAAATTAACAAACAAGAAACAGAAGAAAATTGCTTCAATTTAGAAAGACCAGGTATGAAAAGGCCTCAACAATCATATACAACAGTGAAAACTGACTGCTTTTTCTCTTAAGTTCAGAAACAAAACAAGGATGCTCACCTCACTACTTCTGTTCCATAAAGTACCAGAAATTCTAATCAGAGCAATTAGGGAAAAAGAAATAAAAAGGCATTAAACTTCAAAAAGAAGAAGTAAAATTGTTTCTCTTTGCAGACATGATCTAACATACGAACCCAAAAGATGCCACAAAATAACTGTTAGAACTAATAAATGATTTTGTACAGTTATAGAATACAAAACCAACATACAAAAGTCACATTCCTACTAACTAGTTTATCTTAGTTTGTTGAAAAGAAAGATTAGTATTATTATTTGTTGCTTTTTTGTAAGATCTCTTTTTGATTTATGTCTTATATTCTGACTACTTTGAAGATAACAATATAGAGTGTAATAGCTATTGTTATTTTCTTTATTATGGAATGTTTTATAAAATAAAGTCAGATTCCTATACAGTAACAGTAAACTATTTGAAAGGAAGTTAGGAAAATAATACCATTTATAATACTAGAGCATAAAACCTTGGAATAAACCAAGTAGGTTATAAATATGTGTATAAAACACCAATAAAAGAAATTAGGACACACACACATTGAGAGATATCCTTTGTTCATCAAATAGAAGACTCATTAAAAGTGTTGTTACTTTCCAAAGTGAATTATAAATTCAATGAAGTCATTCCAAAGGCATTTTTTACAGAAATAAAATTCTGCCACTCACGCGAAATGAGAAAAAGACCAGCGATAGCCAAATCTTGAGAAAGCACTAAGGTAAAGGCCCTGCCTTATTTTAAAACGCATTACTGCCAGATGTAGTGGTATGTTCCTGTTGTCTCAGCTTCTTGAGAGACTAGAGCAGGAACATCTTGTGATTCCAGGAGATTCAGGCCACCCTAGTTAACATAGCAAGACCATGTCTTTTTTTAAAAACAGTTACAATGTTCAATATGATCATACTGTATATATAAAATGTGCCCATAAAATCAATTTTTTAAAACTGTTAGATGGCCAAGGATGCAGCTCAGTGGCACTGCACCTCCCTTGCAAGCACAAGGTCCTAAATTCAATCCCTGGCACAAAAATAAACAAGTGGCTAGATTATCACTCAACATTAGAATGTCCTCGTGAAAGACTGAAGGACCGACCATAGCAGTAAGTGATGCATGAAAAAGCATTTGATTCATGGTTTTTAAAAATCTCTTAAAACTAAAGTTAGAAGGGGAGCCTGGGATTTAGCCTACCTTACAAGCACAAGGGCCCAGGCTCAATTCCCCAGTACTGAAAAAATAATAATAATAATAATTTAAAAAATAAAAAATAAAATTAGAAGGGGATCTTATTAATCAGAAAAGATTATTTTAAAATATCTATAGCAGGCCTGGGGGCTTTTCCCAGTCATAGAGAATATGCTTAGCATGCATGAGGCTCTGGGTTTGATCCCAGCACCAAAAAAACAACAACAGCAAAACTATAGTGACATTACACTTCATGGTCAATCACTGTAGTTATCCATTTGAGATTAGGCAGGAGATCACAGTGTCTTTTTGTTTTTGTTTTTTGAGACAGGGCTTCATTATGTAGTTCAGGCTGGCTTGGAATTCCTAGAGATCCTCCTGACTCAGCCTTCCAAATGCTTTGATTACAGGCTTGTGCTACCTTACCCAGTTGCAATGTCTTTTATTACCAATTCTATTCCTGAAAGCATTGGCCTATCCATTTAGGCAAGAAAAATAAAATTATTGAGTTGAAAAGAATGAAGAAAAATTGTATAGATGTAGTTTAGCAGCACCTTGCTAGCCTGGCAAGTACAGTATCCTGAGTTCAATCTGTGGTACCAGAAAAACAAGAATAACCCATGCCCATATAAAATAACATAACTGAATCTAAAAGTAATGAAAGATGCTAATACATAGAATACTATTATATTGTAAAATGATGTTCATTTAAATTCCATTATAATTCAAAATAAACAGTATTAATTAGGAATTAGATTTAGGTGACCAGTTTTATTATTAAATACTGTATATAAAGAAAAGCAAGTCTATTGGACTGGGTACATAGGTCCACGATAGAACACTTAACCTCACAAATGTGTAGGACTGAATTCAGTCCCCAGTACCATAAATAAAAAGGAGAGTGGGAGGGTTTTTTTTGTTTTGTTTTGTTTTTTTGAGACAGGGTCTTGCTTTGTAGTTCAGGCTGGCACTGAGCTCACTATGTAGCCCAGGCAAGCCTCGAACTCAGCAATCCTCCTGTCTCTGCCTCCCAAGTGCTGGGATTACAGGCATGAGCCACCACACCCGGCGAGTGGGAGTTATTTTTTAAAAATGTTTGTTATGGGTTGGGCATAGTGGCTCATGCCTGTAATCCCAGCACTCAGAAGGCAGAGGCAGGAGGACTGCTGAGTTGGAGGCTAGCCTGGGCTACATAGTGAGCTCAGGGCCAGGCTGAACCATAAAGCAAGACCCTTTCTCAAAAAAACTAAAAAAAAAAAAATGTTTGTTGTGAAAGTTAAAAGAGTTTCCTCTAAGGAGGAAGGCGGAGGGTTGGATTGGGAATAATCACATACAAGACTTCTGGGATCTTAACAGGAATTTACTTCTTGGCCTGGGTAGTGCTACCAAATCAGGAGTCTTATCCAGAATCTTGATGTCCTGAACAAACAACTGACCAGCACACTCAAAAGGAGGAACAAGATCAGAGGTTTCTTGAAAATGAAAGTCAGTTCCACAGGTTTAGAGTAGGCCAAAAAGAAGAACCCAAGCCCCAGAAGAGCTTGGTGCTGAGGGTTTTTAAAAAGCTTTAGGGTTTCAATGTGATTAAAAGTTGTTTGACCCCAACCAGTAAGCAGCTTGGTTCTGCCCCTCTCTCAGGCAGTAGAGCTTTTTAGGGGTTTTGTCTTGTTCTGTTTTTTAACTTTTTGTGGCCCTTGGAAGAGCTGTCCTGGGACCCAAAGCTCATTGAGGGAGGGGGTAAAAACTGCAGAGTTAGTGACACAATAATTAGAGCTGGTTCAGCCAAGGATTGCTGGCAACCATGGGGCTTGTGCCTGGAGCCTGACTGTGTATGAACAGGGTTACCTACTTACTCTCTCCCATTATGTTTAAGCCCGGATATCCTGATCCTTGACTTATGTTTAACTCAGAAGAAAGGAACCAGTGAACTACTTTTCCTTCAGAATTTGGCAGATATTTAAAATTTCATATAAGCAATTAAATTGGTGTGTGAACTTCTGATACTTTTATAAGTAGGCTCTTAATTTTTCCTCTTTTCTTTATCTTTCCTTCCTCTTGCCTCTTTAAAATGTAATGAGCCAAGCATGGTGATACTCACCTCTAATCCAGCGCTTGGGAGGTTGAGACAGGAGGTGGCCAACCAGGGCTAACCAGTGAGTTCAAGGCCAGCCTGGACTATACGGCAAGGCCCTGTCTCAAAACACAAAATAAAACAAAAATGTAATGAAAGTCAGCACCCTCTCTCTCTCTTTCTCTCTCTCCTCTCTCTCTCCTCTCTCTCTCTCTCTCTCTCTCTCTCTCTCTCTCTCTCTCTCTCTCTCTCTCTCAGGCTCACATTCTATTTTATTTGAATGTATACTTTAAATTCTGCCTAATAAACTTTACTCACACATCCTGAAAATTATGTTTTTGTGATGGAAGACATCAAACCTGCAACCTGTAAACTAGGCATAACCTCCAGAGCTTGAGAAATCAGAATCTGCCAGGACAGTTGCTTGCATCTGTTGGCTTAGAAAGAAGAGACTAGTTCCCCTAACACTTTATGTCATAAGGATGAGGGCCCAGTGAAAGCAAACTTCCTTCAAAACATGGTAGAAGACAGACTAGAATCTGTAATATATACAACACCAAGTAAATAAATGAGAAAAGTAAGAAATTTAAATTATTGCTAAGGAAATAGCAATGATGCAAAAAATTCCTGGGAATGTGTGTTATCTTCTTTTTTAGTTAAATTTGTAAATTACTGTGGTGACTAAGATGTTTTCATCGTAATTTCAACATTATCATAATTAAAGTGCAACAGTAGGAAATCAAGTATGCAACTATTTTTTAATCAAAATGCATATGCATATGTATATGCATTCCTTTTTGTCTTTGCTATCAGCTGAATTGTTACAGATTAAAACAAGAGAGTTGTAAAAGCAAAATATATTTGCTTTTATAGAAAAAAGTACATAGAAAAGTATATAGAAAATTGTTGTGTTCTTAAGAAATGAAATAAAAGTTAATAGATACTAACATCTAGCTGAAAGTGCTAATTCGGGTGGCAAAATATACTCTCTTGTCCAAAAATAATGATTGTACTGACATTATTTTTCTTTTTTATTTAGGTCATGTATGGAATGTTGGTCTTTACGTTAGTACTTCGATCTGTTTATATTGTCACATGGTAAGTAGCTTGAACCATCAACATCAATACCCTGATTAAAGTATATCTAAACTTTATAACTGTAAATATTTAATCTAATCTGAAATAACAGATAAAACCTAACTCCAGCAGAGATGTTGATTGACATTTATTACACTTACACGGAATGCTAGTTTTTCAGGTAAGTTGTTAATCAGCATCATGTGAAAACAAGAGTTTGAAAATTAAAAAACCTTGGGCAAAGCTATGCATGATGACATCTCTTAAAGTAAATATAATATTTACTAAGATATTGGACTTTGAACAATACTACAGTTTTTAAAAATTTGTTATTAAAAAACTTGTTAATCTTTGTAAAACTTACTAGGAAACCTGTTTTACATAACATCTCTCAACGAAAGGTATTAATGGCACAAAAAAATAGGGTTCCATAACACATCATTTAGGAAATGACCATAATCTTTCATAAGAGTTCATGGAAGTGAAATAAGGTTGATAAGAGTACTTTACATAAATCCTGGCCCTATGGATCTGACATTGATACAGCCAAGATATAAAGCATTTTCCTCACTGTAAGGATCCTTGCGTTGCCCTTTTCTGGCCCTAGCTACTTCTCTCCCACCTCACCCTGCTCCCATCCTCCACCCCTTAACCCCCAGAATTACTACTCTTTCCTCCATCTATATAATTTTGTAATTTAAAGAATGTTAGTTATATAAATATAATCATACAGTATACAACCTTTCAGATTAATCCAGATTGCTGAATATATTAACAGTTCATTCTTTTCTATTGCTGAATAATATTTTATGGTACAGATGCTATTTATTCAAGCTGAGTTACCAAGGTGAATCACATTAGAGTTCAAAATCAGTGACCACAACACACAGAGATGGGATACAATTAGTGCTGTTGCTTGATTTTGAATCTTAAAAACTTCAAAACACACGTTTCAATTCCTTTTAACATACACAATAATTCATAAAAATAATGCCTGTTTATAGAACTCACTAGACATTTTCAAATTTAAAAATAAATAGTTCTGATATTAAGAACATAAACTTTTGGGAGCATAGTGCTTCATAGAAAGTGATATTTTCTTTGCTCAGAAGCTAGCTTTTAAACCAGGGAGGTGAGGGTGGGAGGGACTCTGGAAGTCTGGGGCAGGAGACTCTTAAATTCAACTCCATCTTGGACTTAACTCCATCTTAGTGACTTAACATGACCTGTCTCCCCACCCACCCCATAAAAGGGCTGGAGATGGAGCTCAGTATGAAGACCATGTGTTCAGTCCTCAGTAGCACTAAATAAATAAATAAATAGGGCTATGGTATAGCTCAATGCCAAGAGAGTGGGTTTAATTTCCAGTACCACCAAAAGAGAGAAAGAGACATACTTAATAGTAGCAACCTTGTGAAATAAAGACACATTTCTTTTATCTGCCTTGCCATTGCCTCTTTCTATATCTCTATTTAGTAATTATTTCAATTAGCATTATTTATTGTGTACATGTCTATCTGCCCAACCACACTGTGAACTTCTTAAAGATTTGGTTAATTTGATAATCCCTAAAACCTAATATCTTGCTCATCCAGAATATCAACTAGAAATAATGTTTTGGAGACAGGTCTCGATACATAGTCTAGGCTGCCCTTGAACTTGCTGTGTAAGCCAGGCTGCCCTTGAACTTGTGGCAATACTCCTGCTTTGGTTTCCAAAATTCTGGGACTATATCAACAAGAAATTTCAAAAATATTGTTTTGGGTTTTTAAATATGGCTGAGAAGACATTTGAAAATTCTTCCTGTAACAAAATACAAAGAAATTCTAAGAGATAGATAGATAGATGATAGAGATAGATGATAGATAGATAGATAGATAGATAGATAGATAGATAGATAGATGATAGACAGACAGAAAGATAAAAATACAATCCTTTAAATATCCAGTTGAACTCAAGAGAATATAAAGAAAATTCCAAGGCAGTCATAGTGGCACACACCTGTAATCCTGCACTCTGGGAAGCTGACACAGAGGGATCAAAAAATTGAGCCCAGACTGGACCTCAGCGATTTAGTGAAACCCTGTCTCAAAATAAAATGGGTTACAACAATGTAGCTCAGTGTAAACCCCTTGAGTTCCATCCCCAGTACTATGAAAAATAAAGGAAGGAGAAGCAAAGTAAAAGAAGAGGGAAAGAGGGAGAGGAAAAGAAAAGAAAATTTCAGAGCATCACATCTAAAGAAGCAGACTAGAGTGACTATTGACTGCTAGTGGGCATGAGTCACCACACCCAGCATTGTGGTGTGTGGTTACTGAGTCAAACTCAGGACCTTGCAAGGCAGACACAGGGACCACTGACCTAAATCCATAGCCCAAAATAGGTAATTTCTGACATGGACTGTTTATCACCCTGAACACATACATTTAACCCCAATACCTTCAAAGAAGTATATAAAATCAGTGAAGAGCTGGGCCAGAAAAAAAAAATCCTCTCCAATAAAAGAAGATAGCAGTGCAACTTGTCATTCTTGTGTCAACTTGTCACCTAAGTTTTAGGCAGAAAAAAATGACTTTTCAAGAATCTGTAAAGGATGTTACCCTTGAGGTGCCACCCTACCCCTGGGAGCCTGGCAGTTCCCATGTCTTTTATTGACTGCAGAGACCAAATGATGCCAGCTTTTCAGAACTCCAAGGACTTCTTAGTGCATGCCTCTCTAACAAGAGTGGGCACAGTCTCAGTTCTATGCAGAGAGTTTGCAAAAGAGTACCATGTCCACGACACAGCTTCTTAGAATATCCATTTACTGTGAGATTTGGAAGAAACAAGTTTAGATGATTTCAAAGAAGCACCCCCACACACACACCAACAAACGTGGAAGAAAAGTCAGAGAACATCAGTAGAGGGCAAAGAACCCCAAGAAGTACAATTCACTCTCTGTGACTTTCTCAGTCTCAGTAAATGACAAGTCTCCTTAGGAAAAAAATACCATTTGATAATCCAGAAGATCATGGCTTTTCAGTATATAATGGTCATTTACAAAGGGAGGAGCTGCCCTGAATATTTCTTAAGAAGAAATAAAAAATATGAAAATTTTAATCTGATATTTTAATAAATAATTATATATCTTTCTGGTTATGGTTTATAATATATGAAGTATACAGGAGCTCCAGTAGTGCTATAGCTTAGCACGTGGTACTTACATAATATATGAAGTATACTAATGCAAGTATATAAATATATAGTTTATAAATAATTATGCATAAAAATAAATGCATGTGTATTTATTATAGGCCATTCAAAATTTCCATAAATGAAGGTCAAATATATATACATAATTACTTATTCAAAAACCACAGGCAGAAATAAACCATCATGAGCAAAAGACAGAAAAAACAACTCCTTCAAATCAGGCGCTAAAGTACAATGGAACTATTTAGAAAATGTTTGATGAATTAAAGGATAAAATGAAAATGAGGTCAAGTAACTGGGGATCATTAAAAAGTAAAAGAATATGAAAGAGGGCTGGAGATTTAGCTCAGTGGTTCTGGCACCTGCCTCACAAGCATAAGGTCCTGAGTTTGATCCTGGTAACCACATACAATGTTGAGCGTGGTGACTCACTCCCACCAGCAATCAATACCACATACCACAGTGCCGGGCGTGGTGGTTCACGCCTGTAATCCCAGCACTCGGGAGGCAGAGACAGGAGGATTGCTGAGTTCAAGGCTTGCCTGGGCTACATAGTGAGCTCAGGGCCAGCTTGAACTACAAAGCGAGACCCTGTCTCAAAAAAAAAAAAAAAAGAATATGAAAGAATGGGCAAGAAAAAAAATAAAATCATTGAAATAAACTCATTGGATAAGTCAAAACATCAACACAAGTAAGAAAAATAATAATAAATGGAAAGACAAATCTAAAAATATAAGCTAGAAAGCATCAGAGACATAACATATATCTAGTTGCAATTTCAAAAAGAAATAAGAGAAAAGGCTTTTTAAAGAGATACAGTATGTGAGAATTTTCTATAATTGATAAAACCCACAACTCCATCTTCGAGAACAACAACAAATCTCAGCAAAATTTTTTTAAAAAAGGAAATCTTTCTCAGGTTTAGCAAATATGAGAGATAACCTTCTCCAGTATTTCAGTCTTCCTAAAGTGAGTTTTCCTGTGCTATTGGTACTAAACAGTATTTCCCATATCCTTTTTCAGGTAAGGTTTCACATAGCATTCTGATTCTGCCAGTCACATGTATTTACATCAGACTTGAAAACCAAATTCAGTAAGGGAAAAGGTGATTATATGTAAGACATCAACTTTTTGGTAGGGATCTAAAATATGCCTAGTGACTGGAGCAAACCAATGTGATGACAGCTACTTGATCTGTGATACTGAACACTATAGTTGGTTTAAAGGCTCCTGATTCTCTAGTTTCCTAATTGTGACTAAGAAAAATCTCATTTGGTGATGTTTATAATATATGGAGTATACTGATACAACTCTACACATTTATATGTAGTCATGTCCATGAGTCATTCAGCTTTTTTTTCTTTTTTTGGTATGGGGAATTGAACTCAGGACTTTGCATTTTCCAGGCAGATGCAGTACCACTGAGCTATAGCCCCAGCCCTCATTTAGCATTTTTGTTAGGAATGAAAGTGTAAAATTACTTCCTGCTTAAAAGAGAATTGTTTCTATAATTGTGTTTGAATCTGGATTGATCCTTATAGAAACAAACTTACTGATGTTGCTAAAACCCAAAGTTCATAAAACCAACTAGAAATAAAAGACACATTACTAACACAGGACCAATAGTTAATCTAAAGCAGACTTAACAGCATCAACAATGGAAGCCAAAACACAGTGCATTATTATCTTCAAAGTGCTGAAAGAAATAACCACCAACTTGGAATTCTGTATCCAAATATCTTTCAAGAACAGGGTGAGATATAGATACCGAAAGACAAAAAAAAATGGAGTTTGGCAATAGAAATTTATCCATAGTTTTGTGTTCTGCAGTTAAGCCCAATCCAAAAATATTAAGTAGAAGAGTCCCCAAAATAAACAATTCATGCCTTAAACTCCTTTCAGAGTAGCATGATGAATCTCACACCATCCAATTTCATCTCACCTTGGATTAGAATTATCCTTTGTCCTGTAAATCTGTACTGCTTCTATCACCTGCCTGGTAGTCACATAGTAACTATCTCACCTCGGTTACCAGGTCAACTGCCAGGCATGTGTTTGTGTTCAGCTAATCTTTACTTTATGATGGCCACAAAGTACAAGAATAGATTTACTGGCAATTTGGATATTAGGCTACTATACAGTGTAATGTTTGATTCTGTTTTTGGACATCCACTGCAAATATCAGAACATACTCCATGTAGATTGAGAAGATTAACATATACTTCACTAAAATACCTTCTTGTGGGGCATGGTGGCACATGCCTGTAACCCCAGCATGTGTGAGACTGAGGCAGGGAGATCACCATGAGTTTTGAGCCAACCTGAGCTACGTTGTAAGACCCTGTCTAAAAAAAAAGAAAAGAAGAAAAAGACCTTCTAAAAGATATTATTTAGGAGAAGGACCTGAGATACAAGAAAGAACAATAAAAAAAAAAAGGGCCAGGATTTATCTCAGTGCCACAGTAACTGCCTAGTCCTGAGTTCTATCCCCAATATAACAACAAAAGAGAGAGAAACATGATAAAACAATGGAATATTTGAACAAAAATTGTGACTGCTTCTAATAATAATAATATATAATTTGAGAAATTGAAAAATATACAAAATGGAAATAAAATGGTAGGCAAAATAGCATGCAAGATAAAGAATGACCACAGTGGTGACTCCCACCCATCAGCAATCAATACCACATACCACAGTGCTGGGCGTGGTGGCTCACGCCTGTAATCCCAGCACTCGGGAGGCAGAGACAAGAGGATTGCTGAGTTCCAGGCTTGCCTGGGCTACATAGTGAGCTCAGGGCCAGCCTGAACTACAAAGTGAGACCCTGTCCCAAAAAAAAAAAAAAAGAATGACCACAGTTAGATAATGCCTAAGGTTCATATTACCTAGTTTTTACATGTCCATTTCCATTAACTGCTAAAAAAAAAAAAGTAACTGATTTTTACAATATCTTCCAGAAACATGGAAAAATAAGTGAGATTCTACAAACTGAATCTAAATAAAATTGAATTCAAAATTTTAATAATAGACAAAAATATAGGGCATTATTTAAAGCATATATGTTCTCTATATCAGTTATAAAATGCTCACTTTACCAGAAACACAACAGTAGTAAACTTTCTTGGAAATTTTTAAGCAAAACTTGACATAATTACATATATATATATATATATATATATATATATATATATATATATATGCATGCTTACAATGGCTGCCTTCAGGGTCAGGTGTGGAAGAATGCAAAAGGGCTGTCTGTGCCCTGGAGGGCTGAATGATCCACTCAAGGGTGGAAGACCAGGAGCTAACTGCGGAGTCTCACTGGCAGCTGAAGAGTCTGCATTGAAAGGCTGAAGAGTCTGAGCTGGGAGGCTGAAGGATCTGGAAGTGATAGTAAAATCTGGAGCTTCTCCAAAAAAAAAATAGTATATGTGCTGCCGAAGCGAGCACTCCAAAAAAAATAGAGGTAGGACCTCCTTCTTCTGTTCCCTTTCCCCCCACCCCACTTTGTAGTTCAGGCTGGCCCTGAGCTCACTACGTAGCCCAGGCAAGCTTCAAATTCAGCAATCCCCTGCCTCAGCCTCCTGAGTGCTGGGATTACAGGCATGAGCCACCTCACTGGACGCTGTGGTATGTGGTACTGATTGCTGGTAGGCATGAGTCACCACAACCGGTATTGTTGTATGTGGTTACCCCAGATTGAACCAGGGACCTTGTGCTTGCTAGGCAGGCACCGGAACCAGTGAGCTAAATCTCCAGCCCCTCTGTTCCCTTTTTATTTCATTCAAGCTATAAATGTATTGGCTAGTGCCATTCACACCAGGGCAGGTCTTCCCTCTTCACTGAATCCATTCAGACACACTCAGAACTATGCAGATCCATCAGTTGCGCATTTCTTACTCAAATTAACATAAAAATTCATTATCACAGCATCTTCTCATGCATCTGTGAATTATTAAATATTACCAATACTAGCTTTAATGCAAGTTCAACAAACTTTAAACAATTGGTATCATGTACAACATTCCTTAGGTACTGGATAAAATTAGTTTAAATAAAACAGTTTGTCACAACAGCCTATGTGTTTGGAAGCTTCCCAAACCACACTGCTAGTTAGGTTCAATGAAATACACTTAAAGAGTCCCAGTTACTGGAAAGCCTGGGATAGGAGGATCACTGAAGCCAAGAAGTTTGGGGCCAGTCTAGACAACACAGCCAGACTGTCTCAAACAACAAGACATCACCACACTTCTGAATACTCAGAAGTAAAAAAAGAAATCATACTGGAAATAAAAAGGGATAGAGTTCAATTAAAAACACTACACACCAGACTGGGATATATAGCTAAAGTAGTTCATTCAAGCCATTTATAATCTTACATGTTTACAATAGAAATAGGTTGAAAAATAATAAACTAAGCATCTCAATGTAAGAATTAGAACGGCTGGGCATCATGGTAGATGCCACTGGGAATCTGAGGCAGGAAGGTCACAAGTCTGAACCCACGTGGGCAACTTAGTTCCTTAGCAAAATCCTGTCTCAAAAAAATAAAAGGTAAATGAGCATGAGAGGTAGTTCGATGCAAAGGCACCGGGTTCAGTCCCCAGAAGGAGAAAGGAGGGAGGCAGGGGGACAGAACCTTAAGAGAAATGAAGAATGGAAATAATAATGGGAAGAAATTAAGTAATGAAAGGGAAGATATACAGTGTTGAAGTTCATCCAGGATCTAATTTACTTCCTTCAGAACCTGTCACAAAAACATTTAATTAGGGTCAGGGACTTTAACTCAGTGGTTCTGGCCGTCTGCCTTGAAAGCACAAGGTCCCGAGTTCGATCCCTAGGATCACATACCACAGTGCTGAGCAGTGGTGGCTCACGCCTGTACTTGAGAGGCAGAGGCAGGATTGTTGTGAGTTTGAGGCTAACTTAGACTACATAGTGAGCTCAGGGCCAGCCTGAACTACAAAGTGAGACCCTGTCTCAAAAAATATTTTTTTAATTAAAAAGCAAAAGCTAGAAGACTCAAGAAAAGTTTTAGAAGCTGGAAAGTAGACTACTGCTTGCTTCCTTAAATTGATCCCGGAAAATCAATCCTAAACTGGAGCTCTCATCTGGAGGTCTTTGCATTCCACATTCAGAATACAATAAGGTCACACAATTTCCTTAATTTGGTGTAGTAGTCACATGTTCAATAATGCCTGACAAAATACAATCTAGATAAAGTATTTACTATTTCCAAAGATAAAATGTCAGATTTCTGCAGTTGTTCAGTACTGTGGAACAGATGATGGAATGTGGGCAGAAAACTGAATCTGTTTTTAGAAACAGCTCCAAAGGTTAAAAAAAAAAAAAAGCTAATACTGGGATTCATCAACAATTAGCCCAGCAAAATAACTTTATAGCAAAGGTTACTAGTTCAGAGACTTCAAACACATGCTTAGAGATATAGTCAACTTTTTAGCTTTCCTTTTTAAACTCCTAAAAGTGAAGAGACAATGCCTGCTATACGATGAATGCATTGAATGTAAGACAGAAAATGAAACAAGTAATAAAGACAAAAATCAACTTGGAAGAACCAATTTATGCAGGAAGAAGACAATGTCATTAATTCATTAATATTCCCACAGCTGTTCCTGTGAATCAAGAATTGAATGCTAAATTGAGCATGGTGACACATACCTATAATCCCAGTGTTTGGGAGGCTGAAACAAGAGAATTGCTGAGAGTGTGAAGCCAGTCTTATACTTATTGTGAGTTCAAGGCCAATCAGGACTAGCAAGACGCTGTCTCTAAAATAAAATATATAGGATGCTATTTTAAAAAGGAAGACCATGCAATGCCGGACGTGGTGGCTCACGCCTATAATCCCAGCACTCGGGAGGCAGAGACAGGAGGATTGCTGAGTTCGCGGCGGCTTGCCTGGGCACCATAGTGAGCTCAGGGCCAGCCTGAACTACAAAGCAAGACCCTGTCTCAAAAAGCAAAAAAAAAAAAAAGGAAGACCATGATAATCTACATCAAAACATTAAAAAATGTAAACATGACAAAAACAAGAAACTGAATTGAAGTGTTTGAAAGAGCCAGTTAAAGAATCTACTCTGGAGCTGAGGATATAGCACAGTGGTAGAGCTCTTGCTTTCGCATTAGTGAATCTGTGTGTTCAATCCTCAGCAGTTTAAAAAAAAACCTTCTCTGAGAACAGGACAAAAGAAAGAGAAAAAGAGGATTGGGGGAAAGAAATTGAAAATAAAAGAAACTCTCTAAGAATATTACTAAATAGATAATGTTGAACCAGAATAAAAGAACCAACATGTAAAAGGTGGTAGGGGACAGATTAAATGGTAGTGAAGAAATCATTGAAATAACTCAAGAAAATATCTTACAGTTGAAGGACATGAGTTACTAGATTAAAAAAAGCCACTGAATACCCACCACAGATGATGGCAATAGATCCATAAGGGTAGACTTGAGAGGCAAATGGACATACCATAGGGCCGAATGGCTTTCAACTTGCCAAAATGTTAGAAACCGGAAGATAGATCAATGATCTCAAATTTCTCAAGAAAAACTACAGGCTGTATGTATGATTCTGTATTCAACCAAATTATCAACATGTGGGTAAAAACGTTTTCACATATGATAAAATTGGGAAACTGATTCTGATATTTACATGGGATGCAAAGGGTCTAGAATAGCTAAAACAGCTTTGAAAAAGAACAAAGAAGACTTGGGGTGGGGTGTTCTTCAGTAGCGGAGCATGTGTGAGACTGGGCTCCATTCGCAGCACACAAAGGAAGCAGGATTTAACTGTATGTGAATGACTCTGCTACACCAAATAAGAAAATATCTTGGTGCTAAGGGTGAAGATTAATAGAACATTTAAAATGGACCTGTATGCCCCGACCTTCAGTAAATAAGCCACAGTAGTGGAAATGGAATATTCTTATGAAAACAATAAGCTTTTTAGTTTTGCTTTAGTCTGGATTTGTTTTTATGTTTTATTTTTTGTTTTGGTCTGTTTTTGTGGCACTGGAGATTAAGTCCAGGTCCTTGCATGTGCTAACCAAGCACTATACCCCTGAGCCTCACCTCCTTTATAAAAATTTAATTAATAAAAGTAAATCAAAAATTTAATAAAAATGAATCATATCCCTGAATGTAAAAGCTAAAGTTATAAAACCTGGGGTAGAAAATATAAATTTTTGTAGCCTTTGCTTAAGATTTATTAATTAAGGGACCGGAGGGTTAGCTCAGTGGTTCCGGCGCCTGCCTCGCAAGTGCAAGGTCCTGAGTTCGATCCCCGGTAACCACATACAATCTTGGGCGTGGAGACTCATGCCCACCAACAATCAATACTGCATACCACAGTGCCGGGCGTGGTGGCTCACACCTGTAATCCCAACACTCGGGAGGCAGAGACAGGAGGATTGCTGAGTTCGAAGCTTGCCTAGGCTACATAGTGAGCTCAGGGCCAGCCTGAACTACAAAGCGAGACCCTGTCTCACAAAAAAAAAAAAAGATTTATTAATTAAGATTTTAAAAACACAAACCATAGCTGGGTGTGGTGGCTCACACCTGTAATCCCTGGACTCAGGAGGCAGAGGCAGGAGGACTGCTGAGAGTTCAAAGCCAGCCTGGGCTACATAGTGAGTTCAAACCCAGCCTGAACTACAAAGCAAGCACCTGTCTCAAAAAAAAAAAAACTATAGAAACAAAATTCATTGGCAACAAGGGTACCTTTCAACATGAGGATTTTCATGGCTTTAGGAAGTAGCATTTACCATGATGGCCCAGGGGGTCCTGGTTGCCAAAGAGGATGATATTTCCAGTGGACCATTGAGCTGAACCAGCCTAGAAGAGGCATCAAGGGCCAAAGTGACCAGTGCAGAGGTCAGGGAGACTCACTGTTCCAGGCTGGGTCCTTGCGAGGAAGCACTGCTGCCTATTGCCTGTCTCCTCAAACACATTCCCAGAACCCTTCTCAGCATGTACAAGGAAGGCAATGCTATCTCCACCTTCCCTCCTACCCATTCAGGCACTTAAGACCATTTTAGCCATTTTCAAGGTGCTAGAAAACTCAAACCAGAAGTTTCTGCAGGGTTTGGTCTATGTCATTAGGAACCTAATGGGTTTGGCACTGGCTGTATACAAATCCAGTTCATCAGACTATTGCCTACACTTGCATTATACTAGTTTTCCTTGAGGATGGAGTTCAGTGGGGGAAGACTGCTTTTGGGAACTGGATAAAGAGGCACTCAGTGCCTACATATTTGGGCCTTGTTTACTTCCTTCTTAAAGTCCAGTGGCTCCTATGTGTACTCACCCTTTAGATAAGCACTCATGTTGAAAAGAACCAAAATAATCTCTCTTCTCCATGGTGTGGAGACAAATCCTAGAAGGAAAACCATAAAGAAACTATACTGTATCCCCTAAATGAAAATAATGTAGAGCACCGGGGATTTAGCTCAGTGGTTCCAGTGCCTGCCTTGCAAGCCCAAGTCTAGAGTTTGATTTCCTATAACCACATACCACAGCATCAAGCTTGGTGACTCACACCCACCAACAATCAGTACCATGCACCACAATGCCAGGCATGGTGGTGGCTCATGCCTGTAACCCCAGCACTCAGGAGGCAGAGGCAGGAGGATTGCTGTGAGTCTGAGACTTGCCTGGGCTACATAGTGAGCTCAGGGCCAACCTGAACTACAAAGCAAGACCCTGTCTCAGAAGAGAAGAAAGGGAGGAGAGGGAAGTAGAGGAAAGAGAAGAGAATGTAAAAACTTCATGGTTCCAGTACAGAGCAAAACAACAAATAAAACCAGAATTATAATTAAATAAAAGAGTGGTTGCTGCTAAGTCAAGAACCACACCAGCATTCTCCTTCAATAAATTCAGTGGTTAAAAGCCAGGCATAGTGGCACACACCTATAATCCCAGCACTCAGGAGGCTGAGGCAGGAGGATGTCCAAGAATCTGAGGGCAAGCCTAGACTACATAGTGAGTTTAAGGACAGCCTGAACTATATAGTGAGATGCTATCTCAAAAACAAAACCAATCAAAAACCAAATGCTGGTAGAACAAAACTAAGATATTGTATAGAAATATGCTTTCATTTCTCTTGGGTAAATAAGAAAGGAGTGGCTGAGATGTATGTCACATAAATATTTGACTTTAAAATAATGCCAGTTCTTCCCCTCTTTTTGTTCCACTCTTCAGCAACATCTGTTCTGTCGTCAGTTCCTCTTACTTTTGCTGTTCTAGCAGTGGCATTCTACCACTGTACTGGCATTTCATTGAGTTTTTAATACATATTTCCTTAGTGGCTAATATTATTGACCATGTTTTCATACACTTACTTGTTAACCATGTGTCCTCTTTGATACAGTGATTATTTACCTGGCTGTCCTTGAGCTCACCAGGTAGCCCAGGCTGGCCTTAGACCCATGGCACTCTCCTGCCTCAGCCTCCCAAGTGCCAGGTGTACAGGCATGTGCCACCACTCCTGGCTCCACCAGCATTTGGACAAATAAACTGTACAATGCATTGTTACTCAGCAATAAAAGAGAATGCAATATTGATACACATAACGTGGATGAATCTCAAAATGGTAATACAAAACCATACAATAAAAATTATAAATGATATAATTCTCTTTTTAAAATAATACAAACTAAACTTTTGGAGGTAATAGACATGTTTGTTACCTTGATTATGAGATAATTTTTATGAGTATATACTAGATGTATTCACTAGATACATACTTTAAGTATACAGTATACTTCATGGAAGCCATAAAAAAATGAATAAGCAGGCCGGAGATTTAGCTCAGTGGTTCCGGCACCTGCCTAGCAAGCACAAGGACCATGGTTCAATCCTCAGCAACCACATACAACAGTACTGAGTTTGGTGACTCATGCCCGCCAGCAAGCAGTACCACACACCACAGTGTTAGGCGTGGTGGCTCACGCCTGTCATCCCAGCACTCAGGAGGCAGAGGCAGGAGGATTGCTGAGTTTGAGGCTTGCCTGGGCTACATAGTGAGCTCAGGGATAGTCTGAACTACAAAGGGAGACCCTGTCTCCAAAAAAAACATATACTTGGCAGCTACAGAGATTTAGGAGGTTGAGGCAGGAAGATCGCATGAGCCCAGGAGTACAAGGCCAGACTGGCAAATAAAGGAAGACCCTCTTTCTATAAAATGTGTCCCTGTGTCTGTGTGGTGTGTGCAGAGACACACATACTTTAAAGAGCTTAATATTTTTCTTTTAACACTAATAAAAACCTTTGCTTCTCATGAAAGTAATGCCTTCAAGATCTGATCGTGATATGACATGGAACTTTTTCACTTTGCTTTTCCTTTTTCCCCACAGGGTTTATCCATGGCTTAGAGGACTAGGTTATACATCCTTGGGCATATTTTCATTGGGATTTGTATTATGGAACATAGACAACATCTTCTGTGATTCACTGAGGTAAGATATATTTTTATTTCTTGAGAAAATTCTTGGAAGCATTCTATTACACAGACTTCCATAGGCATATAGAAATATCTAATGCCCTAAGATGGATTTTTTTGTAATGTTGACATTTAGAATGTATGTAGACTACAATAAATTTAAATTCTAGGAATAACCTATTTAAATCACCTGAAAGTATGAACCTGAGAGTGTTTTATTACTGCTGAAGTCTTTGGGTCTTTTGTATGTATGCATCATAGAACTGTACAGCTAGTCTAATCTCATCCTAACCATATCTTTCATACATGCCTCTTTTATTGAGTAAATAAAAATGATTTGTAGTAAGCATATGAAATACATACATATAAATTTTTACTTTTGTATGGTTAATGTTCTTTTCCAAGAACAGTTAGTTATTTTACTATTTTGTCAGTGACTGTTTTGATAAGTTTGGATTTTAAACTCTAGACTCTTGTCATTAATACATTATCTTTCTGGGTCTCAGGTTTCCTAAGTGAATGTGTTAAGTAAATTAATGGGTTGTTCCACCTCAGAATTCTGTGACCTGTCAATTTTACATAAATGTAGAGGACGGGAAAATATTGAATAGGGCCACAGGGTGATACTGAATCAGCAAAATTCAGCTGAGGGAAACCTACAGGTTGAATGATCTGATTTCTACAGCACATAAACCACAGCAGCAAACACAAAACAAATAACAAAAAGCACAGGGACAAGGAAGATGGGACACAGAATGATGTATATGACTAGGAAATAACATACATTAACCAAATGCGGTGTGTTATCCTTTTTTATCTTGATTTAAATAAACCAACTGTAAAAGACAAAAGTAAAAACTTCTGAGAATTTTGGAATTCTGGTCAGTAAATATTGATGACATTGAGGGATTATTACTAGCTCAAATATAAAAATGGTACGGTGGTTATGTGGTAATACTTTACACATCTTTTACCCAGTGTGGTCATATTTTAAAGGAGTCTTTATCTTTTAGAGATACACATTAAAAGATTTAGGGATAAAATGATATACTACCTGAGACTTACTTCAAAATAACATGGGAGTGGGCCAGGGATTTAGCTCAGTGACCTCACTGCCTGCCTTGCAAGCTCAAGGTCATGAATTCCATCCCTGGTACGCACAAAAAAAGAGGGAGTAGTGATAAAGGTTTCAATGACACTAATTGAACTGTATATTGATAATCCTTGACACTGGGTAATAGATGTATTATGTTTGTCTACTTTTACACATATGTGAAAGTCTCTCTAGTGAAATGTGGAATAAACTTAGACTGAAGTGTAAACAAATAACGCACCTTACTTAGGAAACTAAAATCTAAAATGTGTGATTCTAAATCAAGATAACAGCAGAATTCCAGTAGAACCTTTATTCTGCTGATCATCATCCCCCCAGATGAGAACCATGAACATGCCATGCAGGTTCTTAGAGACAGTAACTATCTCAGAAACACATGAGTATAGCTAGGAAAATAATTTGACATGTCACATTGGTTTTTCTCCTCTAAGAAATGTTAAGAAAGAATCCCCTTAATCAACAAAATCTATAATGTGAGACCTAGGTGTGCCATTGCTAAGTAACTTGCATAGCTCAATTAACTCTCGGAATTTTAATTTCCTAAATCCTTAAGCAAAGCTAATAATAGCTTCCTCAAAGAATCACTTACTATGAGATAAAATAATAGATATTAAAGGTTATGTGTAGGTTTGGGGGTTTTTGGGTTTTGGGGGTTTTGGGGGTTTTGTTTTGTTTTGTTTTGTTTTGTTTTGAGATAGGGTCTCACTTTGTAGTTCTGGCTGGCCATGAGGTCACTATGTAGCCCAGGCAAGCCTCAACTCAGCAATCCTCCTGCCTCTGCCTCCTGAGTGCTGGGATTACAGACATGAGCCACCACACCCGGCACTGGTTTGGTTTTGTCTTTTGAAACAGGGTCTCTCTGTCCAGTTCAGGTTGGCCTTGAACTCACTATATAGCACAGGCTGGCCTAGAACTTATGGCGACCCTCCTGCCTCAACCTCCCAAGTGCTAGGATTACAGGTGTATTCCACTACACTAGACAGACAAAGAATTTTATAGAATATATAGTTATATACCAAGGTGATAAGAAAAGCATATATCCAGTTTCTCAAGTTAATAGTTAACCAGACAGGTGTTTCCCAAAGTGGTTTCCATAAAATACTTTTTCCATGAAATGATGATAAATATTACCTGAAAAAAAATAAGTTCCATGGATTAGTAGTTTACCTGAAAGTAAACTACTTTATGGTAGGACTTTTCAAAGCCTTCTGTCTTTTACTAAACATTAAAAATCTTTTAAAGTGATCAAGACATTCTATACTGTCCCCTACATTAATTTGAATACAAAGTTATTTCTAGAAGTTCCTACTTACATCATATTTCTCAGAATATACTGTAGAAAACAACAGAAAAGATTGAAGGAGATTAAATAATTGATATATTTATGAATGGGTGTTTCAAAATGCTCTAACACTATCAGCATATAACTCGGTGATCCCCTGCCACAGGAACTTTCGGAAGAAGGTGCCACCTATCATAGGTGTCACCACACAGTTCCATGCATGGTGGCATATTCTAACTGGACTTGGCTCCTATCTTCACATCCTGTTCAGGTAAGAAACATTCAAATCTTATACTGGGGTATTTCTTCTCTCCTTTGAATAGGATGGTATAAGTTGGCAGAATCAGGAATTTATGTTCCACCTTTGCCTCTGACACAGGATAACATTAAGAAGTCCCTTTTGTTTGGATTTTACTTTTACTTTTTATTCTTATTAACACATTTGCAGTACATAATGATTACATTCATCATAGGGAGTTAGTACATGTACACCGCCTACCTTAATTCTCCTTATTTCCGCCTCCCCTCTGATCTCTCCTTCTGCCCATCTCTTGCTCCCCTTCCCATTTTCAAAGGATCTTGTCCCTGTTTACTATTATCTATCTTTTATTTTGCTTTTTAAAATGTATATTTTGGATTTCTCATAAAAAAGAAATGATGTAATATTTAAGTTTGTGTGTCTTATTTATTTCACTTAACATTATTGTCTCAAGATGCATCTATTTCCCCACAAATAACTTGAATTTATCCTTTTTATGGCAGAGTAGTACTCCATTGTACTCAATTTTTCTCAGCACCAAGAAAGATATGAATCAGTAGTGTGATATGAATCATACAAACCACTAGTGAGATAAATGGTCACTACGAAATTTTACCCTGGAATCATTTCCCTACCTTTTTAGCATCTTACCAAGTGTTTTAAACAGAAGATACTCCAAAAAATAGTTACTGAATAAACAAAAGACACACTAATGTTATTTTGTCTTTATATAAATAAAGGCACTGTGGTTAAATTTATCAGAAAAAAAAGTTTGCAAGGATTAAAAATTAGCCTTAAGACTTTTTCCCTTCCCTTTCTTTCAGTTTATATACAAGAACACTTTACCTGAGATACAGGCCAAAAGTGAAAGTAAGTCCACATCTTAGGAGAAAGACGGGTGTGTGTGTGTGTGTGTGTGTGTGTGTGTGTGTGTGTTGGCAAGGAGGGTGTTGGGAGGATGGGATGGATGTACAGGAGAAGGGGTGTGGAGAAGTTGTGGAGTAAACACTGGCTTTGGTCCAGGACAGTGAATCTTAATCTTCCATTTATGATTTCATGATCTCAGAAAAGTCTCTTCTTTAAGCCTGAGTTCCTTAAACAATAAAATGGAGCTGCTAATAGTTACACTATATAGTTGTCTTAAGGATTAGAATTTAAATGTCCATCTGCATGCTTGATACATTTGTAGGTGCTTAATACATTTTATGAGTAGATGAAAATAGCGCCCAAGAGTCTGGTACAAGGATCTTGGTAGAGGAGTGCACTGTGCTCAAGCCACTTAATACCAGGCGAAGCACTAACAAACCCATCATGGGCTACAGTCATAGCCCAGTGGATTTGTTTTCCCTCATTCCTTTCAGGGATAACAATGTAGAGAAAATTCCTTTTATTTTGTCCTAACTTGTTTTTCACAGTTTTTCTTTGGAGTCTGGCCAGTGATCATGTTTGAGCCTCTCAGGAAACACTGATGATTATTCCATGAAGAGAAGATAAAATACGTACATCCGCCTAGCAGGATGATAAGAAATTCCCTAAAAGTTTGCATATTCAAATACACCACTACCATCGCAGCAGAGGAGTGACTTTCTGACTGGCACTGCTAACCACGCAGAGAATGAAGAATCAATTCTGGTTGTTGTTTTGCTCCAGGCTTCATCTTATTTGTCCTCCTCATCTTCATCCTGAGGTGTTTATTATAAAGAAAAAGATATTGTGTGTATTTATATTCTAGAGTGCCGGGAAATTGGGCTTTTCTTAACAGGTTAACAGTTTGTGTTGGTCATAGGAAATTAACTTTTTCGATAAGGATTGCATGTAAATTACATCTTTTTCTAATATTTTGTTAAATAAGGAAAACAGGAAGGATGGCAAAGCCCGATGTTCACATGGTCACCTAGGGGCCAGCATTAAGCTGTCTCAGCTTTGATTTCTACCACTGTCATGTAAACCTCATGGGTAGTTTTCCAAGATTTAAAAAAAAAAAACCTAGTTCTGAGGTTCTAGGCAGTGTTTCCATCACCTGTCTCAGCGCTAGTCAGAGTGTTAGAAACAAGCTCAGACATGCCGCTGTGTAGTGAGTTTGTCATTTCCCAGCATTCACTGCGGGCTCTGGAACGGAAGAGCAGTGGATCTAGTGCTTCAGAAAGGACCATCAGGATGCTTAGAAAATGCTGTACCTCTGGCCAGTTAAAAGTGGTTTCTTTAAGATGCCACTGTTTTATGCTGAGGCAATATAATTGGCGGTTCAGCCTGCTCATATTCTACCCTTCTAGCCTAATTTACTTGAAGTTATCGGGGAATGTCATAAAAGTAAGACTTTTTACATTATGCAGTATTTTTTGCATTTTTCAGAGAGGCCATGGTTATGCCCAGGAAGTATATTAAGTTAACTGAAGTAAAAGTCAGAATCCTAGTTACATAAAGTCTATTAAAATATCTACAGCTAGGGCCAGGGATTTACTTCAGTGGTTCTGGTGCCTGCCTTGTAAGCACAAGGTCCTAGGTTTGATCCCCAATACCAAAACAATGAAAAATTAATAAAATATCCATTCCTTCATTTTAATTTTTTTTTATTTTTTGGGGGTGAAACTCAGGGCGTTTTTATGTGCTAGGCTCATACTGTACTACTAAGGAAAGCACCAGCTCCAGCTTCATTTTTCCAGGGAAACAGGTATAAGCACTGAGAAACAGCTCTAACTTACAACTTGCAAAACAGTCAAAAATTGAAGTGCTCAGTGCCGGGTGTGGTGGCGCATGCCTGTAATCCCAGCACTCGGGAAGCAGAGACAGGGGGATTGCTGAGTTCGAGGCTTGCCTGGGCTACTTAGTGAGCTCAGAGCCAGCCTGAACTACAAAGTGAGACCCTGTCTCAAAAAAAAAAAAAATGAAGTGCTAAGAAATAGCAGTAAAATATTATTGTAAGGCAGCTAGTTGTAATCTGTTTGAGTGTATAACTAGTTGAACCATTTTTCACAAGAACAAACAAAAAAATTAAAGAGCTGATACAATAAGTCCCTGTTCTGAGAAAATTTTCGTAAATCAGATTCAATAGTAAACCTGACAAGGAGAGTCGCATACATCTTTGACACAATGTAAAGCATTAAAAAAAACAAAAACAGTAAGTTCCCCAACTGTACTGTACGACTGTCCACTATTGCACTGTACAGTAAGCACACTGCAGCACACTGACAGTGTCCAGTGGACCCATGAGCTACTTCTGTGATTTGTTCTCGGGGTGGGGGGTAATACCAGCTACTTGAAAGGCTGAGGCAAGAGGTGTATGAGTTCAAGGCCAGCCTAGGCAACTTAATAAGTCCCTCATAAGAGGAAGTTTGAAGTATACTGTAGTGACTGGCTGTTGAGTGCTAGCCTACCATACACAAGCCCTGGTTTGATCCACAGTACCACAAAAACAAATCTATTCTGTTGCAAGATCCTGACTTCAGACTACATTCACCTGTAACACTTTGTGTTATTACTTTTTAATTAATTCATTCGTTTCACACCTTTTTTTTTTTTTTGAGACAGGGTCTTCGCTTTGTAGTTCAAGCTGACCCTGAGCTCCCTATGTAGCCCAGGCAAGCCTTGAACTCAGCAATCTTCCTGTCTCTGTCTCCCAAATGCTGGGATTACAGGCGTGAGCCACCAAGCCTGGCACTATGATATGCGGTATTGATTGCTGATGGGCGTGAGTCACCACGCCCAGCATTGTATGTGGTTACCGGGATCGAACTCAGGACCTTGCGCTTGCAAGGCAGGCACCGGAACCACTGAGTTAAATCTCCGGCCCCACCATTATATTTTTATACTGCCCATCAAATATTCTTCTGAATAAAGAATCCATATATAGGAACACAGCCACATCCTTCATCACAATATGGATTCATAAGACCAAGTTTCTGCAGTATTAAAGTTAAACTAAAAGTATGGAGTGCCCTGAGACTGACATCATTCAGAGCAATTTGTTGAACATGCTATTCAAATACCATCACCTGTAGTCAGTTGTTGACCAAAATAGTGCAGAGCTATTATACCTTTTATATCTATTATAAAGGTATTTGCATCCCTGATTAATATGTAAGATTACAGCCAATTCCTTAGAGATCTTTATTTCTCTTGGGAAGACAGCATGAAAGCTCAGGAAAAATAGTTTAGACATGCTAAGCAGAAAGGAGAGATGAAACCAGACTTTAATTTTCCAAGCAGTTTGTTGCTCACACAATAGCAGGAGCTCTCATTTAAAAATGAAGTGATACTGTAAGACTTTGTGCTGTGTTGTGTGGAGAGCATTGCTGACACATGGACTACTGCTAATTCACTTTTATTTCCATGGCTTTGTTTTTCCCTTTATGGATTAGTCATAGACATAAAGTTAAGTTCCTACCCACCCTTCCCTTCTGTTTGCTTAGAAAACTTCCTATTAACTAGAATGGACAGAAAGCCTGTTTCCTACTAAGCAAATCCTGGTTGGTTTGCACCTCACCAGATGTAAAAGGTACTCATCTATAAGCCCAGAACAAATTACATTTTAGAAAATATTAATACTTTGTGAAGAAATGAAAGAGGTGATTTGCCTGCATGCTTAAAAATGCTGTATTACCACTTTCAGTCTAGAAACCTGAAAGCAATTTGACTTTATTTTAAAGTCAAAATTAGGTGAAAAGTGTTTGTGTTCATCTGATTGGTCAATTTACTCACTCCCTCCCAATCTTGGCACCTTCATAAACTCTCCCTACCACCTGATGATTGATGATTAACAGAAAAATCGTTTTTTTTAAGTAATCTCTAAATAGGAACCCAGAGTGTGGCATTTTGTTTAATAGAAGTAGTTCAGATATAATGATTTCTTCATAATGCAAAATTGCAGGGCAATCTAAGCTTTCCTTAAATGAAGAAAGTTTTTCTTACACTAAAGAGAGATGTATCAGTCAAAGAAGTTTCGGTACATACTGCATGGAAATTTTCAAAGCCTTATAAAAATTAGTCTACCATAATACCAGCACTTTCTGAATTTAGCCAGTCCCCATGTATGTAATAATTAACCTTTAAGGCTTTCTTACATGTCCTATGTCTTCCATATTACTTTGTCTTGAAAGCAATAATTTGTTACAAATTAAAACTCCCAGTTCTCCATTTAAGTGACAGGACACTTTTGTGGTTTATGATGTACTGCTGGGTAGCATTTGTAGAAAACGGTGTTTCAGGGAGAATCAGTTATAACTGGAAAAGCCCCCTGTGTGGAAGACCTACCTGTGTCTTAACATTTTGCTTCATTTCATGGAATAATGTAACTAATTTGACCACTTTGCCTTTTTTTTCTTTGTCTAAAATGACAGTTTATTCACTGTGTTCTAACCATTTGTGAATAACAAAAATTTGGTCACATGTATTTAAAGCCCTTTATGGAAGGAACTGTAAAATGGGGATGAAGAGGAGCAAGGAATATGTCATCATGACCCATGGGACTGAAAAATTGTAATGCTATATTTGTTTTTATTGTCTTGTTTTTGAGACGAGTCTCCTTATATAATTCAGGCTGGCCTTGAACGCTTGATCCTCCTGTCTCAACTTCCATAGTGCTAGAATTACAGGTGTGAACCACCACGCCTAGGTTGAATGCTGAGTTGTTTAGGGTTGGTTTAGGGGAGGGGAATTGTTGAACCCAGCACATTTTCACTGAGCTTCACCCTCACCCTTTTTTTTCTTTTTTCTTTTTTGTGGTACCAGGAATCAAGATCAGGGTCTCTCTTGCCAGGCAGGCACTGCCCTTTTAATTTTTTGGTATGTTTCATTAAATTGCCCAAGGTAGGCTTGAACTTGCAATGTTCATAGCCTCCCAGGGTGACAATGGTGTTTTTTAAACTTGTTGTGCTTTCCCTAAGAGACAAGGAAAGAGAGAAACCTTGTCTGTCTGCAGGAGGGAGTCGCTGGTGTTCCTGAGGTCTATGAGCATGTCACCAGACTCAACTATTTCTCAACATCTGTCAGCCCACTCGACTTCATATCATGATATTGCTTCCCCTGAAATTCACACTAAAAATAAAACTCTGGTTTTGAACTATATACTTTTCCTTAGGCATTAAACCTTGACAGTATTTACAGAAAAATGGAGGCTGAGGGGTAACAATGCATCGTCCTTTCTATGCAAGGCTGTCAGGGCAGCTGAGGAGGAGACACCACTGAAAACGTCCTTAGCTACAGGATTTCTGCAGCTGTTGATGCCCATTCAGCCATTTGGAGTGAAAGCTAAAGTAATACTGATTCATTTTAATGCACTGTAAATATGTAACACTGTTTCTCAAGTTTTCATTTATCATTAAATACAGCAAATTACCACTATAGATTGGCAGCTAGTATAGAAACTACTGAGCATCAAATTATATTATTGGTCATCATACTTTTTAACACTAGAAAATCCTAAAACCCAAATAAAAAAACTAAATTATAGGTCTGCAAAGTGCCCTAAAATTCCCCTAACTTTGCTCAACTCAGCAGCTGTCAGTGTAATAGCACCACCCACGTCAGGCTGTGTGCTCTGCTCCTCGTGACCCACTTCACTGCTTTGAAAGACTACAGTGTTGATACTTGAACTGGACTTAGTCATTAGTAACTTGAATATTCACAGAATTGTCATAAAGCTTCTGAAACTTTCCTGGCAATGTCAGATCTAAGGTTGAAGCAGAACATATTAGAGAAATATTTTAAACATATATATGTGAATATATATATATATGTATTTATATATAGTTCCCTATAAATATTTGAGATCATCTGTGCTTGTGAAAAAATATATTACAATACCAAAGGTCTCTCGACTGGCTCAAACTACACCTCAAAGATCAAACCTGTCTACAGTTGTATGGTCTACAGAGTAAGCATGGTACTTACATTTTTAAAATATTGTGTAAACAAACAGAAAGAAGAATATGAGCTGGAAATTGCATATTCTCAGACTCTGGCTCTGGCAACTTGCTTCCCCTGCTCTAGACCATCAGCAAATAAACACAGTATGAGTGTTGAAGTATACTAATGCCCATCTGCATTTCTCCGCAAGATGGTTCTACTGTGCAACTGTCAGAATGGAAATATTCATACATTTAGGACATTTCTCACCTCTTTGTTCAGTGTAATCACAGGACTGTTTCATATGCATGCTACAAAATTATTTTTTCATATCAATTTTACTAGATTGGCAACAGCCTACTCCAAAGTGCCTAAGCCTATAAGAGAAAATTACTGTGATCAAGGTCCATGACTTTGTTTTCATTATAAAAAGAATTCTGTTTTATTCTGTGAAATTCAAAAATACTAGCTGCATTCAGCTTTTGCTTTAGCTTTTTTTTTTTCCGTGTCATAAAATTGTGTGGGAATTGTCAAGGCCAAATACACTATGTGGTCACATACATGTGTCTCCCTTGAAAGGAAAGGCTCCATGTCCTTTCCACAATTAGCTCTGGCTTCAGGGGAGAGGCTTTTCTTTTTAGAGCTAACTCATTCATATGAATAAATAAATTGACTCATAAGAAATAGAGACCAGCTGGGCGTGACAGCACACACCTGTAATCCCAGCACTCGGGAGGCAGAGACAGGTGGATCGCCTTGAGTGCAAGGCTTGCCTGAGCTACATAGTGAGTTCAGGGCCATCCTCAACTACAAAGCAAAACCCTCTCTCATAAAACAAAACAAAAAAAAGAAACAAAGAAAAGGAAGAAACAGAGACCATTCATCAATTCCTTTTTAATGTACTGATTGGGCATTATTTGCTGTCAGATATTTCCATACTTTTAATATTTCTAAGTCATTTATGACTAACGTAACCTACTAAAGCTAATGTTTCCTAGTTCATATTTTTGCAGATGTCTGTTCTACTAGCAATTACTTAATAAACATAGACTATATTGAAACTTTATAAAGTAGTAAACATTCTCAGGTAGTTTCAGATTTGCCTATTCGCTTTTTATATTTTTCTAGAAAAAGAATAGTTTATTTTTATCTAATTTGCAATAATGTAGGGCATACTTCAGCATTAACTAACTGTTTTAGGGAATATATTAAATGATATTGTCTTGATTAAAACTTGTGGTAACATTTTATCCCTGATTTATATCTAAACATATAAAAGGAAGGTTACCCTGCATGGAAGCACAGTTGGTGCCAGTACAGGGGCACCAGATGAGTGACATAAGGAGATCCAGCCCGAGCCCAGCTTGCCAGAACAGTGCCAAAATAAATGCCCTGGGAGCACTGCAGCTCACACACACCTTTGTCTGACTTGTTTATGGGAAGAGCCCTGGCTACCAGTGACCCTTCTCATGGAGAAGACATACGATAATTCCATTGAGTGGTTACTGCCACTGGACTCCTGAGAACTCCTTTCTCTTCCAAGTCCCAGTAAGTTACAGGAGCAAATGACAGTTACTTTGCAATTCCTTAAACCTGTATGATCTGTAAATACATATTACCCTCAATTCAAGGAGCTCTGGAGCAAACATGACCTTTCCAGCTTCACACTATAAAGAGAACAGGAACAGAAAATGACACTATAAGCCTTTTGTGCCTGTGGTTTCCATCTTTGACAATGAAATCATATAAGATGTAAAACAAATTTAAATTTCCTACAGCTTGCCACCTAGTTTGCTAAATCACCAGCTTTTCAAATATTAGCTTTCCTAACAGCATTTCAAATAGTAGCCTCCTTAACTCCTGCTGGAGTGGGCGGTTTCAGTTGCTGCTGACCATATGGCTGATCTGCCAACATATCCCTCCTTTGTGCATCAGAGTGGGACAGTTTACCTGAATCAATAGATACGTGCTGATAACAGTTGCACCAGGAATCCTTCCTTTCCTGACAGAACACAGAGGTAAATCTGCAGAACAGTCTGAGCTGTGCTTTGTGAAAAGGACAATAAGGAAGCTGGGACTTAGGAACACTTTAAATCGACCTCTGGTCTTCAAACCTTTCTCTAATCACATTTCCACACACACATCACACCTCCAAATAGTCTCTGATATATGATTTACCCAATTTTATGAGCTCACTCTGGCCCCTTTCTAGCACAGTCTGGGGTTCCCTTTCAGCTGTTCCTCCTTACCTTGGGCTGGACCATAGGCCATCTCAAAAGGTTCCACCTAGGCAAGAGAGAAAGGAGGATCTGTCTCTCTTGTGAGAACCATAGCTGCAGCCATGACAGTGTAGCTAAAAACTCACAAAAGAGGATTTCCATAACTGCTTCAGAAAGCGGCAAAAATAATGGAGTGTGTCCAAAGCAAGGGGGAGTGTTTTGTGGGGAATTAGAGGTAATGTGTCTTTTACTGTAATGAAATTATTTTAAGTATCCGTGATATTTTTCAGACATGCTCTGACAAACACCTGCGCCGATTCCATTTGAGATGTCAAGAAGTAAGGCTGGGAGCTCTAAGAGTATCCAGTAGGGCCTGGACTAGCGAAGACATGAAGCTGAGCGTCCACATCAGGAATTGAAGGCTGAGAGGGATTAGGAGTGGGGAAAATGCATCTGGTTACAGCTCAGGAGCAGAGAAGAGTGCCTGGGGATGAGTCACATGTCGTTTTCAAAGCTATGTGAAGCATGTGAATGTGGAAAGCTCTGCAGACTGGAAAGGAAGCCAGTGTGGACAGAAGGAAACCAGGTGTTAATCCCAGTGAAAGATAAGAAATAGTTACAGCAGAGATGAAAAAGAAAATGTATCGGAGTTGCAGGGGAAGATTAAGTGTAGGATTTGATAAGCTCCTGGCAGAGCTTAAAGATACAAATATGAATCCGGCCCTCAGCTGAGACATGAGCTGAAGATATAAAATTAAGATTATGAACATACCTACTAATGAAGGTAAGATCATGGAGGAAAGAGGATCTCAGGCTAAGTCCCACAGGTCAAACCATTGAGTGAGTAGACCAATTCCGAAGGACAAGGGCACCTCTTCTGAAGAGAAGCAGCAGTCACCAGGGAAAGAATCCTAAGTGACAGCCCAAGTTCTTGTTCCTCGGGGTCTGTGGGTGGCAGTTAGCAGAGACAGCTATGCAGCGTGAGGCACAAGGACAGAAGCTCTGACCCTGCATTGCCCTGAGGAACAGGCCACAAGCGGGAGCCCACAGGCATGAATCCTGACAGGGAACTGACAGATACAGCATTGTTGTCTTCTCAGGTGTCTGCAGCCCTGAGTTAGGACCCTGGTCCTCCACTGAACACTTATACGGTGATTATGACCCAAGTAAACTTGGACTGCACCTGTGTGAAATGTAGCATTATCCTAACACTTCGCACCATGTGCTAGTATGAATATAATTACAACAGATTCTGAACAGGGTGCTTCCTGCAGGAGTGCGGAGCCTCGGCCTGCCAGGCTACGCCAACCCTTCTGAGCCAGGCTGAGGGGTCAGCAGCTCTTCCAGATCCCCCTCACCAATGCAGCCTGAAGCAACTTTCCTTCCCTCCTTTCTGGGAAGTGCTGGCCTGAGCCCACTAAACCTGTTTAAGATGTGGGGACAACTTCTTTCTTTTTCCACCCCCATTTTTCACACTAAAGTGGAAGAACAGACACTGGACCAAGGCTTTCCAAACCACTTACTTTTAAGCAGACAGCTGAAAATGGGATTGATTTAATTATGGCTCTGAACAGTACAGCACACACCTTCCAGGACCTCTCTCTCTCTCATACACTCCTTCCCTCCAATTAAGTTCCTCCCTGACCACTACAGAAATTGTCTAAAAAAGAGGGCATAACTCTCTCTCTTAAAGTTCTATTGCATCCAATAGCCTTATCCCCACTGAATTTTCTTAGCACTTCAATTCATCCTAAAAATATTTCTACTGTGGAGAAAACATATTGGGGGAATTAAAGAAAAAGAGTTAAAATTCAGTCAGTCATCCAGGCCGCCTTTAGAGATGTCTGCTCTATGCCAGGTCCTAGCTTCTCATATAGCAGTGGGATCCAGTTTGAAGAGAACTGTTGTCCAGTCCATCCCTGAGCCTGCTCTCTTGAACTCAACTGCTCTGGACTTAAGTGCTGCCCTCCACTTGTTCACCTCCACCCACCACTAGGTCCCAATAAGTCTTCAGGCTTCTCTAAACCTCCAGACACATTTTGCCTCCTGCAACCTGAACTTGGCCCCTTCTTCCTTTCCCTCTTCATCTTTCAGCCAAACCTTCTAAGCACAGGACCACTGAGAAGTGCACATTCTCACAGAATATCCAGTAAGGTGCCAAGCTATGAAGGCCACCTCCTAATATTCTGACAGCCCCTGCCTAGTCAGGCCTCCACTGAGCACCTTTACTCTGAGCTCCCAGCCTCCAGTGTGGGATGCTACAATGGACTTTCTTATGCTTGTATTAGAGACGGAGTCTAGTATCTTTACACTGAGCTACATCTCCAGCCCCCCCCCTTAAAGATATAGTCTTGCTAAGTCTCTCAAATTGCTCAGGTTGAGCTCAAATTTTTGTTCCTGCCTCACTCCCAAAATCCCTGGGATTACAGGAATCCATCACCACACCCAGCAACAGTCAACTCAAAAATATACCAAGACTGGACAATTTTCAAAGGATCAGTTAAACCTCCAGGTACGAAATCCATGGCTGTTTTCAGGGTACTTCTAAATCTTTGTACTTTCACTCCCAGTAATTGTCCCTGTAACTACACCAAATGGTGGATGTTTCCCAGACACATCCTGTTTATTCCCTCTGAATCACTGCTCAGCAAGCCCTTACCCTCTTTATACCCTTCACCTGCTAGGAAAACTCCTTCAAGATCTATGTGATAGGTTACATAGGGCCAGGGATTTTTAGAACTCCTCACCCCTGGCATCTGGGGTGGTCTTCTGATATTCCAACCAACAAAATATGATAGTAATAGAGACAGAACATCCCCTACTCGCCACTCCCTCGGGGACTACCCCTACTCACTAGAACCCGGGCAGTGCCCTAGGACTTACCACAGGTGTTGGAGACAAGAGAAACAAGCATCCCAAGCCCACTCAGGAAAATTCTAAATTTCTAAACTAAGATGTATGCACTCCAGACCTTACTGCCTGACCTACGGTAACTTTTCCCTTGGAGCTAATTGAAAGCTCATTGAAAGCCCATCATACATACAATTATAACAGTGAATTACAGAAAAAGACATGCCCAAAAAACACAGTCAGCATGACTCAGCACCCTGTCAGTCATGCTGTAATGGTAGTGAGAGGCACCTTAAAACAGGTGGGACAGCCAGGCATGGTGGCTCACGCCTACAATCCCAGCACTGGGGAGGCAGAGACAAGAGGATTGCTGAGTTCAAGGCTTGCCTGGGCTATATAGTGAGCTCAGGGCCAGCCTGAACTACAAAGCGAGACCCTGTCTCAAAAAAAAAAAAAGATGGGACTTGTAAACCTGTACACTCTATGTCAGCATGCAAGCCATTTTCCTTTCACTGGCCCAAGCCCACTCGCTGTGAGCATACTTCCATCTGCATAAACTTTGCCTGTTTCCTTGTCATCATGTGCTATGTCTGATTCTTTGGCATACAAGAATGCATCCCCAGACCCCATAACGCAAAGGAAAAAGTAAGACTAATGTTATATAGGTTCAGCAGCCCAGGCCTCATCACCTGGGAACCCTGAGATCAACATAGTATGAAGCAGGCCAGAGTGACAGAACAGGGATGGGAGGTCCTGCCATCCCAGTGGAGCCAGCCCTGGCTTACTGCTAGTGGAATATGGACCTCCACATGAGCAAACCTGGTGATTTCTCAGTGGACAGGGCCCTAAGGGGATCCCAAAGTAGTGCTGAGGAACCCAGACCCACTCTGCCTGTAGACTAGGTTGTAATTCACTAACTTGCATCATGGAAAGGAATTTTTAGGATAGGTCAGTAAGAGGCAGAGGAGGTTTGTTAGGTAGAGAAAAAAAAATTTTCTTTAGAGACAAGGTCTTGCTATGTAGTTCAGGCTGGTCTTAAAGGCACTTTGTAGCCCACATTGGCCTCAGGCTTGGTGTGATCCTCCTGCCTCAGCCTCCCAAGTGCTGGAATAACAGGTGTGTACCTCTGTGCCTGGCTTCCGGTAGAATTTTAGAAATATATACTCAAAAGAGAGTGAGGGCCCTCCAGCAAGAAGTGTACCATACCGTAATCTTCAGTATGTTTATGGGAGATTTGGGGATAAATCTATAGAACTTAGGAATCTATGGAAACAGGATTCATCTTACTGATGAAGGGTGCAAGCTGTCTTGCGGGGAGATAGCCGATGGTCTGTCCATAGGGAACAATGATCTTAGGTGGCAGAACCATAACCCACCCACAGGGAAGTGTCTGCTTTTCAAGGAAGAGAGCTGGTCTATTCACAGGTGAAAGAAGCATACTTATAGATTAAAAAGAGAATGAACATCTGTAATCCCAGCACTCAGGAGGCAGAGACAGGAGGATTGCTGAGTTCGAGGCTTGCCTGGGCTACATAGTGAGCTCAGGGCCAGCCTGAACTGCAAAGCAAGACCCTGTCTCAAAAAAAAAAAAAAAGAGAATGACCAAAGTCCTTTGCAAGTAAAACGGAATTGCCCTGGTGGTGTGGTTTACGTCTAGACATGTCCTACAGCCTCACACGCGCACAGGTGGGTTTAAGGGAAGGGACTGGGTCGCACGGGTGTGATGTCAGCAGTGCATTACTCTCTGATGGGTGTACGGCTGATTTGGGAGGTGAAACCTGGTCGGAGGAGGTGGGTCACTGGGGGCGTGGCCTGGAAAAGTCTGTCTCCTCTCCTCGATTGCTGTCTACCTGCCCACTATGCCATGAGCAATTCTCTGTGACGCCTCCCTCCCTCGGAGCCAGCTGACTATGAACTGAAATCTCTACAAACTGTGAGCGAAATAAACCTTTCCTTATTTGTTTCAAGTGTTGAGCATTGTGTCTCAGCAACAAGAAAATAACTTTGTCACCAGGCTTACTGGTTTTCTTGGTAGAAAAGAAAGAGAGTTTTTGGTGGGCTTCTATACCTGAATGCTCAGTTTTATTTTTAAAGTTATGAATTTTTTTAATTTCTCTTTTTAATCTATCCTTATTTTTTCCATCCTTCCTTGAGACCTGCACAAGAATCTCCCAATCCACCCATAGAATCTTGACAAATAATGATGGCAGTTTTAATGCATTACATCGTAGAATCCCTTGTTCCCAGCAGTGGATGCTGAATGTAAGGCAGTCTTAATGTGAAGTCTCCCTCATTCATTCAGATTCCCTTCCCCAAGTTCCCTCTCTCTGTTCTGCACATGTCACACAACTTTATAGTTCAGGACTCAGTTTATCTCTTCAACCTGACCATTCACACTTGGGGCTGCGGGCATAGCTAGGTAGGCATGAGGCCAGCCCCAGTAATGGGGATAGAACTACTCCTATGTGAACATCTTACATGCTATTTATTCAACAAAAGACTTTAAAGTACACCTTATGTTAACAGACTAGGTCCCACACTAGGACTAGCTCTCAATCTAGCAGGGAAACCCGGTCACCACAGGGCAGCGCTGAAATGTTTCAGTCCAGTTGTGACAATAATATTTGAAAAGCATGCCACAGCTAAGTAAGCAGAAGGGTCAGAGTCTGCTCCAAGAGACTGCCTCAGTGCTAAATCTTAAGGAGCAGGTAGCTAGACACGTTAGCTAAGCTGCCCGCCTCCTCTTTGCCTTACCCCTCAGGAGGAGGAGAAAAGCATGGATTGGCCAAATAAAAGACTACTGAACTAAACCACAGTCTGGGAAGTGGAGCCCCAGGGTGTGAACCAAGGAGTTGGTCCTAGTTTGGGGATGGCTCCCACCTGGGTCTTCTGTCTCACACATCCAAGGTAAGATGAGGGCCCGCCTGGGTTTCTTTCTACTAGGAAGAGGGGCACTTTTCCTCTCCTCACTCTCTTCTTCAAGCACCAATCAAGAACTAGAGGGAGGTCAAGGAGAAGAGAACCCAAGCCTGCTATTACATGGGCCAGTACAGTTCCCAGGGGTTAGGGCTTCATACTGGGCCATGGGGCCGATACCCCAACAGAAAAAGGCCTATTTGCCTGCTGTGTCTGCTGTACAGTGCCACCCCCAAGAATACTCTGCAGTAGTGCGGGGCTGGGAAATGGGCCAAGACTCTGTGTTCCAGCCATCAGACTATCAACGGAGAGGAGGAAATAACCAAGGTAGGTCCTGGGAAAAAGGGGGGAAATTCTAGGTAAATAGGATTATAAAGTGTAGAGTAATGAATGGAGTGAGAAAGACCTGCATTCAAAGGACTACACAGGAGTTTTATGGCACATTGTATAAGAAGATAGAAATTATTCCATAAAATGATTGGCCCTCTAAACCCACTGCTACCATCACTGTGGCACTTACTATGTACCAAGTATAGTTCTATGTGCCTTACACAAACTGATATATAGAATCATGAAATACTGAGATAAATAACCTGCCTAAGTTCTCCCAGATACCGAGTCTGAGGTTCAAACAGGTCCAATAAGTGGCAAGTGTGTTCTCTTTCACCACCTTCGCTAACTCAGCAGCCATGGCTCAAACTAGGAGACGGGTCCTGTTGATATGGACTTACCAGGAGGTTACCTGAGTTAAATCCTGAGAGACAAGGCATCAGGCCAGCAGAGGTCAGGAACATTTAAGGTGCAGGTGGTCCAGGCCACCTGCAAAAGTCCTTTGGGCAAAGGGAGTCTGGCAGAGGAGACACCCAATGCCTTTCAGCAAGTCAAAACTTTTCAGGCCGCACAGAACAAGGTGAACAAGCCAGCACCTCCCTCAAAACAGGCCAGGCCCTACGCCTTTGTCAATCAAAGGTGGCTAGGAGCCAGGTTCCTCCCTCAGGTTTAACAAAGTGAATGCGCATTTCCCTGGGACAAAATTTGTTGTTGGATTAAGACAGATTATTTTTCTTCCTAGAAATTCACAGTAAGGAAGCATGTTTTTTTTTATTTTTTAACCAGCATCTGTAAGACATGTTAGCATTCATCAAATTATCTTCATACACTACTGAGAGATGAATATTTCTCTATTTTTAGACAAGGAAACTAAAACTTACAAGGTTAACTCGGGAAAGAAGCTGAATACACAAGTGCAGTTATTAGACGCCAAATTCTATTTTTATTCTTTCCTTCACCGAAAACAAGTATTGACTGCCCAGTGTGCACCAGGCACAGGACTATGCACTGAGTACCGCTGATGATAACAAAACTCATCTCACTGTCCCTCACCTCTCCACACACAGACATTGCAGCAGTGTTGTGTTAGAGCAACAAAAAGCCAGGCATAGTGGCCTATGTCTGTAATCCCAGCACTCAGGAGGCTGAGGCCAGAGGATGGTCACCTCAGCCAGCAAGACCCTGTCTCAAAAGAACAACCGAAGAAACTGCTCCTAGATTCCTAACAGATGCTCAGAGGCCTCGGGCAGCTCTGCAGAGCACCCCCATCTGTGCTGGGGACTTGCTGGCAACTGTCAGGAACCCCTGGTCTGTGCCCCCTCTGAGCCCAGCGTTGTGTACGATGCACAAGCACCAGAGCACACTACAATCCCGTGACACCTACTCTGCGCAAACTTCTCACTCCGAAAACAGTTAGTGAACATGCAACTGAGCACAGCAGAATCTAGACAAACACAGGTGACTACTTGGGAGAAAGTGGTCAGTCAACAACTACTTATTATAATCGTAATACCTAGCACTGTATGCCAAGCACTATATACTATACTATGTTTTTTTCAGTACTGAGGATTGAATTCAGGGTCTTTACTACGTTTCCAGAACTGTTCCCCCAGTGTTCTTTTTAATATTAAAGACAGAGTCCCACAAAGTAGCTAAATAGCCCCAGTAGGGCTTAAACTTCCAATCCTCCTGCCTCCAGTTCCCAGAGTACTTGGATTATGTGTCCACCACCATACCCAACCCATGCTGTGTACACACATTACCCCTTTGTCTTCACAAAAGCTCCTCAGAGGTAGGTGTTAGAGAGCCTACTTCAGTGACGGTGAAGCTTTTAGAGCCTTCAGTGGTAAAGGACAGCCTGCTATACCATGTGCCATAGGTTTGCCAGCACTAGACATCAACGTGCTCGGCCATGCAGCCAGGAAGTCATACGAGTGGAATTGAAACCCAGAAACTAGCTCCTGCCCCAGCATGTTGTACATGGCAGTGGGAATCCAGCAGTGGGTGACTCCTGATGTGACTCCTAACCTCAAGAAGCACGGAGACTAGGTGGGGAGATAATCCAGGAATGACTAACAAGGCACCTGGTCTCCTCTAAGCTTCACCAAAATTTCTATAAGAATATGTCCTTCAGAAAAATGGGAACAGCCAGGCATGGTGGTGCATGCCTGTAGTCCCAGCACTTGGGAGGTGTGAGTTCATAGGGAGTTAGCAAGACACTGTCTCAAGAAAGACAGAAATGGAGGGCCAGAGATTTAGCTCAGTGGTTCCGGTGCCTGCCTCGCAAGCGCAAGGTCCTGAGTTGGATCCTGGTAACCACGTACAATGTTGGGCATGGTGACTCACACCCACCAGCAATCAGTACCACATACCACAGTGCTGGGTGTGGTGGCTCACACCTGTAATCCCAGCACTCGGGAGGCAGAGACAGGAGGATTGTTGAGTTTGAGGCTTGCCTGGGCTACATAGTGAGCTCAGGGCCAGCCTGAACTACAAAGTGAGACCCTGTCTCAAAAAAAAAAAAAAAAAGACAGAAATGGAAGAAAGGAAGAAAGAAAGAAAGGAGGGAGGGAGGAAGGAAAGGGGAAGGAAGGAAAAGAAAGAAAGAGAAAGGGAAGGAAGGAAAGGGTAAAGAGAAAGAGGGGGAGGGAGGGAGAAAGAAAAAGGAAGAAAGAAAAAAATGGAAACAAAGTTGTGTATATAGGGAGGGTAGAAGGGCAAAGGGGAATGGGAAAAATAAGAACCAATAAGCTTAATTTCAAAAAGAATATGTCCTTCAAGTGGGCCAAGGAGCCAGGTGCACAGCCACATGCCTTATAATCCTAGTTCTTGGCAGGCTGGGGCAGGAGAATCACAGATCTAAGTCCCACTGGGTGACTGTCCTTAAAAAATAAAGAAATAAAGTGAGTCAAGAGCAGGCCTTACCTCTTGCCAAGGGAGGGAAGAGGTGGTCAGTGCTGGCAGGTGAACAGCATAAGAAAAAGCTCCAAGGCAGAAAGCAGCTTAGCAGTTGGCAGCTACAATTGCTCACTGGCTGATGGTCAAGTCGGGTGGTTTCCGGGGGAGCTGGGGAGAAGGGCCCGAGGAAGGTCACCTGCCCCCACCTGTCCAAAGCTCAGCCCAGCTGCAGCGGATGACCAGGCCGAAGGGAGCCATGGGAGAAGAGGCCAGGCAGCGGGTTCGCACCTCAGTGGGAGAGGCTCCTCGGATTAGCCTGTTCATAGAACGGAACTGTGTAGGCTAACAAATAAATAGTGATCAGACGTGGCCAGGCCTAACTGGGCATGGCGGTGCATACCTGTAATCTCAGCATTTAGGGAAACTGAGGCAGGACACTTGCAAGTTGGAGTTCTACTTGGGCAACTCAGCAAGATCCTGACTCAAAAATAATGATATTTTCAGAGGAAGGTTTTCTAGTGCCAAGAAATATTGTGGCGGGGCGGGGGCGGATGTAGAAGATTCAAATACAGAAAGAAAATGTTACAGGTTGGAGTAACATTAGCATTAATCATGTTATGTACACTGAGCACTTCTGCACCTATAATCTCATTTAATGCCTAGGAAACTAGTATCTTAAATAAGTTCTGATTCTAAATAAAAGTTTGCAACCTTCCAAATTATTTCCCAATAAATAAGTAAATAAATAAAAACCTGAATAAATAAATAAATGGCTTGGGATGGGATGTAGCTTGCTGTGAAGACCTGGTTTTAACCCCTCATATCAAAGAAAAGACAAACTCCTGCACTCTTATTTGGGTGCAAAAATGAGAGGAAAGAGGAGGTCAAAGTTTTTGGCTTGAACACAGTTGGTAGTAGAGCTGCTGTATAACAGGTGGCAGCTGACTTTGGGGGCCGGGGGTCCCGGTAAAGAAGGGGATCGTGCTGAACAAAAGCGAAAGGAAGATCGGAGACAGAGACTGTTACGCGGAGATTCCCTCTCACCAACAGAGATCGCACCACTCTCGCATGGAACAGACAAAAAGGCACTTTACTCCACTGCATGCAGAGGAGTCCGCCAAAGCACTCAGCGGCCCCGCCTGTTTCAGCACAACAATTTATAGACAAATTTAGGTTACCTAGGCAATACTGGTGGCGTCTAACATGATTGGTTATTGACTACATAGGCGATGCTTGTCCTTCTGTTATTGGACAGTTATGTTTTCATTTTTTCCAGTTTCCCAGTAACAGGAGTGACGCATTATGTGGTTTCCCTCTTGGCCTACTTTTTGGGCTGCAGATGTCAAGGCTCCCCGTTATCGCGACTGCAGATGTTTAGGCTTCCTGCTGTCTCAGGGTGCAGGGGTCCAGCCTCCTGCCATCCGGCAACAACTGCGGGCAAACTTTAACCTATTGTTACACAACGCCTGTTCAGGCATGTACACGAGAAAGGTTGCCAGGACGAACACAAGACGGGGTCACTTTAGCCCTTCAAGTCTTCGCTACTAAAGCCTTCACAGAGGGTGAACCAAAGCAAGGAAACTGAGGGACACGGTTAAAGAAGGGGAAGAGAAATTAGAACAGTGGGATTCCATGAAATAGAAAGCAGAATATCTTTAGAGAGTGACAGGGCCCCATGTATGGCAAAACTCAATGTGACCAAGTAAGTATAATAGGATAATATAAAAAGGTTGGGACTTATTTCTGAGTTGTTTGGTTTGGTTACTCTTTTGAGACAAGAGTCTCAATATATAGTCCAGGCTGGTCTTGAACTCATGGTGGTCCTCTTTCCTCAGCCTCCTGATTACAGGTGTGCACCTTCCTGCAAGGTCTTCCTGAAGCCTACACCAGGAGCGCACCTGGGGAGACTACATACAAGAGAAGGTGTGACCTCACAGGTGTGAACACCACCAAATAATACTAGCAGCCACAAAGAGAAGCTCACAATATTGTTACCATTAGTTCGGGAACCATGTTGTGTTCATTTAACGCTCACAACCCTAAGGAGTAGTAGTCTGTTAACCAGAAGACTCAGACCCGGGGATTTGGCTCAGTGGTTCCAGTGCCTGCTTCAAAGCGCAAGGTCCCAAGTTCGATCCCTGGTTCCAAAAACAGCAAAACAAACCCAGTAAGCAGTGCGGCCAGAACTGTTCAGTGTTAGGACCTGCTTCCACGACCGACCACAATGAGGGGACTGTTACAGAGGATCCAGGCGGGACAGGGCTGGGAAAGGGGAAGAAACATGAGAAAAGTGGAGGCGACAGAGGCAAAGGATGGGGCACGGGTCAGGGCTCCGGGTGGAGGAACTGGGGAGTGAGGAACCATTTACTGCGAGATCAGGCTACGGGCAAACTCCCAGCGGGAGTGACGGAGAGTCGCCGGGGCCACCCAGGGGCTCTGGGGCCGCAAGGAGAGACTCCGCTCCGCAGGTCAGAAAGGCCTCAGTGCAGTCTCAGGTTGGGTCCCTTTTCCCCGTGATGTTCAAGATGACAGCTGGCTCACCGCTGCCTCGGTTTCCCCCGCAGATGGCTCTTCTGTGCCGCAGGTCCACAACTCTGAAGACTGTCGTCCTCTTCCTGCTGGTGGGGACGAGCTTCTTGGCGGTGCGCCTGTGGCTCCTTCCAGAGCTGCAGCCCCCGCCGGAGGAGAGGGCAGAGGAGCCCACCGCTGTCCTCGGGGTCTCCGCGCAGCCCGCGGCGCCGCACCCCGCGGCCCCGTGCGTGGCCAACGCCTCGGCGAACAGCGTGGCCGACTTCGAGCGGCTGCCCCGGAGGATCCAGGACTTCCTGCGGTACCGGCACTGCCGCCAGTTCCCGCTGCTGTGGGACGCGCCGGCCAAGTGCGCGGGCCGCCGCGCCGTCTCCCTGCTCCTGGCCGTGAAGTCGGCGCCCGAGAACTACGAGCGGCGCCAGCTCATCCGGCGCACGTGGGGCCGGGAGCGCAGCGTGCGCGGGCGGCGCGTGCGGCGCCTCTTCCTGCTGGGCTTGCCGGGGCCGCGCGCGCCGCGGCTGCGGGAGCTGGTGGCGCTGGAGGCGCGCGAGCACGGCGACGTGCTGCAGTGGGCCTTCGCCGACACCTTCCTCAACCTCACGCTCAAGCACCTGCACCTGCTCGACTGGCTGGAGGCGCGCTGCCCGCGCGTGCGCTTCCTGCTCAGCTGCGACGACGACGTCTTCGTGCACACGGACAACGTGCTGCGCTTCCTGGACACGCAGTCGCCCGGGCGCCACCTCTTCACCGGGCAGCTCATGCGCGGCTCCCCGCCCATCCGGGACAGCGGCAGCAAGTACTTCGTGCCCCCGCAGCTCTTCCCCGGCGAGGTCTACCCGGCCTACTGCAGCGGCGGCGGCTTCCTCCTGTCCGCCCGCACGGCCCGGGCGCTGCGCGCAGCCTCGCGCCACACGCCGCTGCTGCCCATCGACGACGCGTACATGGGCATGTGTCTGCAGCGGGCCCACCTCGAGCCCAGCGGCCACGAGGGCATCCGGCCCTTCGGCGTGCAGCTGCCCGGCGCCCAGAAGCCCTCCTTCGACCCCTGCCTGTACCGTGAGCTGCTGATCGTGCACCGCTTTGAACCCTACGAGATGCTACTCATGTGGAGGGCGCTGCACAGCCCCAGGCTGAGCTGCAGCCGAGGGACGCAGGATCTCCTGAGGCCGGGTGGGCCGGGTGGAGGAGCCGTGTCCGCCCCTCGGACCCTCCTCGTGGGGTCTGCAGGCTGAGAACACCTCTGCGCGCAGATACGTGTTGTCCCATCAGTTGCACGCATGCGAACCTCAATTGTGCGTTGAAATCTCCTCTGGGGAGGGTCCTGGAAAACTTCATCCTGGTGTATTTTCTTGGCTTCATCTGAAGCAGTTCTGATCTTAATTGATCGGGATAGTCCTGGACACGTGGGAGGGGTTTTAGTTACTCCACTGAATCTAATATCCAGCTCAACTTGAGGACCGTTGGGCTAAGTATCACTCTTTTTTTTTTGAGACAGTGTCTCGCTTTGTAGTTCAGGCTGGCCCTGCGCTCACTATGTAGCCCAGGCAAGCCTCAAACTCAGCAATCCTCCTGCCTCTACCTCCTGAGTGCTGGGATTACAGGCGTGAGCCACCAAGCCCGGCACTGTGGTATGTGGTATTGATTGCTGGTGGACGTGAGTCTCCACGCCCAGCATTGTATGTGGTTACCGGGGATCCAACTCAGGACCTTGTGCTTGTGATGCAGGTGCCAGAACCACTGAGCTAACCCTCTGGCCCTAAGTATCACTTTTTTTTTTTTTTCTTGAGACAGGGTCTCACTTTGTAGTTCAAGCTGGCTCTGAGCTCACTATGTAGCC
>PVIC010003056.1:0-71758 GCA_004025085.1 Thryonomys swinderianus
TATAACTATAGATGAATACTGATGTTTTCAAAGACTGACGCACATATCCTTTTAAGCCATATCCTTCTAAGCACACACACGGCCCCTGGATCATGACTAAGAATCCCTGGCTTATTGTCAAGAGCATGGGTGAGGTTAAACTGACGTTCCAGCTCTCAGAAGGTGACTGTGTCCTCATGTCCTTCTCTACAAAGTGCAATGACTAAGATCTCATTTCTTCCGAGGACAAGAGATTAAGGAAAATCCTGGGAGGTGCTCAGGGCTGGAAGAACAGTGGTGGCAACACTTGGGGCGAGGTGGGGGGCTGACCCCCTGGCACTCAACCCTTGACAAAGCAATACCCCTTGGCACTGCAGGAAGCATTGTCAGAGAGGATGGCCCAGACATTGGGCCTGGTTGCTGGATGCTGCCCCTGCATCCCAGCAAAGCAATTTGGATTAATGATGCTATTTAGCTGAAGGTGTCCACCAAATGCATTGTTTGAAGTAACTTGCTAGAAACTTCCTCAGGGTGGCAAACTTTTAAACAAAGATTGACTCTGTAATCAAAAACTGCTTGGCCTTAAACCAGATTCTAGCATTCCCAAAGAGCACAATTACATTAAGAAAGGGGTGGCAGTGTTTGTGCCCCTGGCTTGGTTTGCGAAGTAATGTTGACTGATGAGCACCATTAAATTATACCAAGGAGAATCCTTCTCTGGAGGCGGAAGGACATGAGAGACTGCCAGTGGCTCTTGGGGGCACAATTTCCATTCTCTTTCAGTAAGGGAACAGAACACTTGTGTGGCTTCAGACTTCACCCCTGCCCTAGGAAAGGCGGCCAGCACTGCCCCTTGGTTTTCTCTGCCCCCACTCTGTGCTTCTCTGTAAACCACTCTTACGGGGGACACCAAGGTCAGAATCGGTTGCAGGCACTCAATCTGGACAGGGCGGAGCTATTCCTCCTGACTGGGTGGCACAGCGGCGAAAGGAGGGCGAGGGTGAGTCTGAGGACCAAAGGGTTTTGCTTGTGCCTTGGCTTCTATGCTAAAGCCTCCCGCAGGCTTCTGACCCATTGAGATGTTGGGGTCACTTTCTGCAACCTCCCAGGGCCAGCAGGGTGGCTGAGGTAGACTGTTTGGATCTGGAAACAGCACTCTGGTGAGGCTGGCAGGGAAGTCAGAAGGCAGGAATGTGGAGGGAGTGTGCACACAAAATCTCACAGAGAGGGCTGGGGATGTAGCCTAAGTGGTACCGCGTCAACTTTGGACACTCAAGGACCCAAGTTCAATCCCCGGTACCACCAAGAAGAAAAAAAAAAATCTCATGGAGATTGAAGCTGCATGGACTCAGGGGAAGAGAGGAATCATGCTTGGGAAGGGCATGGTCCCTTCCTGCTGTGGAGGGAAGGCTCCTTCTGCAACACAGGGAAGGGAAGGCGTTTCAGGGGCTCAGCTGTGACAGAGGCTGCAGCTGCCTTGCTCTTTCCCATCAGTATTCCACTAATATTACAAGATGAGGAGACATGCAAGGGACAAGCAGAGAGAAGAAGATAAAGGCAGTGACACCAAAATGGCCAGATCTCACCTTTGTCTAGAATCACGGTTATCACATTCCTCAAGAGAACCATTTCCTTGCCAACAAACAAAAACCAACCAACAAAAACCAATTCCGCATTAGGTCCCATGTTCCAAACTCTCTTCTCCGGAACAAATGTCTGGGGGGAGCTGGGTGGGAAGCCACTCCAGCTGGCTTCCGGCTCCCTCCCCGGGGTCCCCCCAGGCAAGGAGGAGCCCACAGCATGACTATTCAAGGGCTGGGGCGCTTCCTGTGCTTTGGCGGATGGAGAACTAGAAAGTGTTCCCTACATGCCTGTATCAGCCCTTGATCGTGCCTCATCTCTGTGGGGCCAAGATCGCCACGTTTCTCTTTACTGCTTCTTCCCAGCATGCAGGTGGTGGGTGTGGTCCACTACGGCCAGGGTTGAGCCGAGCCATCTCTTCTCTGTGCCCACAGCACGCTGAGCAGCCGGCCCGGGTCTGAGTCGGCGGGTGAGTGATGAGCAGGTGGCCCAGAGATGCCTGAGCACAGGGCCACCCTGCCGACCAGCCGTGTGTCCGAGAGCTGGGAGCAGAGCTGTGCTGGCATGCCCACTCGGCTACCAGTCTCCATAGGACTCCCTGACGGGGACAATCTCAGCCACCTTCTATAGGCAAGCGAACCAAGAAGCAGAAAGGTTGGCTTCCCCAGCCTCGAGAGCATGGAGCGGGAAGCGCTGCAGACAGAGGCTCAGCCGGCGCGGCCTGCTCTCACAGGGCCCCGCGCATTGGGCGCCGTATACAGCAGACAGTCCTTCGCTCAGGGTTCTGGGGCTCAAAATCTAACATCAAGGTCACGGTGAGTCTTTCCCTTTCGTGGGCCCACTGCCTGCATACAGACAGCCACCTTCTTCTCCCTGTGTCCTCACCTGGCAGAGCTCTCTGGTGCTTTTTCCTCTAACTCTACAGGACCAGGGCTCCACCATGAACTCTGGGGAGAGGCAGCACCATCTACAGTAACATCTCCAATCCAGGTCGGCCCATGCTGTGTGGTCTCTTCTCTACCCTCTGGAATGAGTGGATGGTGCAGAAAATGCCTACATTGTTTTGGTTTTGCTTGAACAAATATGCATATTTGGGGAACAGCAGCCATTCCTTCCTAACTGGGTTTCTGTTTGGCTAATATTTAAATGAATGAAAATTCCATCAGGCACCACCAGCGAGGGGCTCTGTTCTAGCAAACGTAGGCTGGCTGGCTCTGGTCCATGTGCACGGCAAACACAATCAACTAAGTCCACACTTCCAACAGCCAGGGAGGGAGAAAGCCACATGGTGGGCTCTGCTGTGTGACCGGCCTGGTCCCCTTGGGTCAGCCAGGCCCAAGACAGCAAAGTGCCTTGAACTAGGCAGTCTGTCAATCCTGTGTTCAAATGCTGCCTTGGCTACAGACCAACATCAAGCTCTGGGTGGCTTCCTGTGGCTGGTGGCCATTGCCCTGGACAGCATGATTATATAACATCTCCTCCATTCTCTTAAGTCCTGCTGGACAGCTCTGGTCTAGACCAGCACCCTCACCATTTTGGCACCAGGGACTGGTTTCAGGGAAGACAAGTTTTCCACGGATAGGGAGAGGCAGGGATGGCGTGAGGATGTGGTTTTCATAAGGAGCACAGTACCGAGATGTCCCTATGGGTCACCCCCCCACCCCGTTTGCAACCCTCTGAGAGCCTTCTGCTGCTGCTGATCTGACAGGAGTGGAGCTCAGGCATTGATGTGAGCCCCGAGGAGCAGCTGGAAACACAGGTGGAGCGTTGCTTGCCCGCTGGTCGCTCACCGCCCATGGTGTGTGGTATGTCCCAGTTCCTAACAGGACTGGTCCATGGCCTGGGAGCTGGGGATCTCCAATCTAGACTACTGCCCGGCTTCAAGAAGGGCCTCAGTAGGAATGTATTTAGGAAATGAGTAAATGAACAAAAGTGTTGTGTTCTCTGCTGACCAAAAAATGGCTGTACAATTCCAGATGGAATCATCAAGGTTTCTTTCTCTAGGGTTTTGAATATAGATATTTTTTTTTCCAGTAAAAGAATGTGAACACAAACAAGCAAAATAGAAAAGCAAACAGATAACACGGGAGTGATGTCATCAAGCCAAATGGCGTTATCCATGGGTAAACAGCCAAAGCAAATCCTGTCTTCTGTTCCGCAGTCTTTCACCCCACTTGTGAACACTCCATGTGCTTCTGGAGACCTCCAGCTTTATCCGTTAACAGGATGGTGCCCAAAACCAGTGTGGTCACTTCTGGTTTTCTGAGGACCTCGATGATTTCCACCATCCCCTCTCTCTTCACCCAGTGCATGTGTGGGGTCAGTTCTGGCCTCAAGAAACCCTAAAGAACTGTCTGGCCAAAAATATAGCTCAGGAGACACAGAATAGATGGCCAGAGGAAAGCAAACCACATTGTAAAAGCAGCAGTGTGCTCTCAGCTTGAAAAATAACAGGGCCAAGGACGTATTTCGCTCCTAGATGCCAAACAGAACCGTTGGTGGCGTAATTACCAGCGTGTTTCTCCAGTCACCTTTTGGACAACAGGCAGAGCAGGCAGGGCCTTGCAGACTCCCATTTTCTGGGTGCAGCTTTCACTGGATGGTCTCACTCCATGGGCTTCCCGGTCTCAGAACAGAGGGTCAGGATTGCTCAACGTTCAAAAACCAAAGAGATTCGGGTGGGGAGCAAGCGCAGACAGTCACACTCAATGACCTGGTTGTCATGTCCCCAAATATGGCTCCCTATGAAATACTGAGGCTAACATATTTGCTGTAATAACATTCATTCTGTTACATATTTTTGTAACTACTCAGTAAATGTTCTTCTTTCCCTGGACCAGTGGTTTTCAGCCTTCTGCTGTATATTACAGTCTTATGCTGATAAGTATACATATTCTCACCCATAGGGAATTCAACTGGTCTGGGGCATAGCCTTGAATTTCTGAGAATCGCCCAGAAGCCTGATTTGTCTCTGCTAAGAACCCAGCACAGCATGTGAGGCTGTTGGATGGAAGCGGAGCCTCCAGGGCTTGGAAAGTGTTCAGGAAATGTCCTTGGAGAAGCTCGCCCTGTTTTCGGGATTTGAGCCTCTGAAGGCCCAGGTAACAGGTGTTCTAATGGCGCAGGTATGAGGTGATGAGAGTCCAACCTGGGTGGGGACAGAGGACTCACAGAAGGGGCACAGCTGGGGGAGGTCAGTGCTACTATTGGATCATGTGGGGTCCAGGCGGAGTGTGGAGGCGGAGACCACACAGGTCTCCAGCTCCTGGGGAGCACAGTGGTGGCCATGAGGGACAGAGACACCAGGAGGAGGACAGGTGTGGGTCAAGGAAGACTGAAGAGGGGCCCTTTGAGAGCTTTTGCAGAGGGACAACGTCCCGGAGCTAACCCCACAGGCTGCTGGCAGACACACAGGTATCTACACCCCTGTCTCAGCAGTTTAAGCACTTGGGAAAGAGCAAGAGGCACCTCGTGGCCACTACATTGGCTGCTTTAAACAAATAAACAAATACACAAGCCACTAACAAGTGCTGGTGAGAACGTGGAGAAATGAGACACTGGGTGCTACGGGTGGGAGGTGAAGTCTCCGTGGATGACGGCGGCCTGGCAGCTTCTGAGGGGAGAGAAGCAGAATCATCCAGGGACTCGCGGGTCCCCCTCCGGGTGAGCGTCTCACCGAATGAGAAGCGGGGGCGGCAGGGATGAGACGCACATCCACGGTCCCCACGGCACCGCTCACACAGCCCCCAGAGGGACGTGCCGCCCAAGTCCCCAGCGACGGACGGACAGCTACACAACACGTGGTAACTGGCACAAGGAAATACTTTGGAAGGAGGGAGATTCTGACACTGGCTACAGCACGGATGAACCTTCCAGAAAAGCCCGTCACGGTCCAGGTGCTGGAGGGCTCCAACTACGCGAAGCGTGCGGAGCCCTCGGAGGCTCGGCCTGAGAGGCCGGCTGGGGCTTCCACGGGCCCAGGGGGCGAGGGTGAAGGCTGCCGCTTCCTGAGCTCAGCGTCAGTTCGTCAGGATGGAGCAGCATCCGAGATGGATGTGGTCTTGGTTGCACGACAACGTGGATACAGTCACTGGCACTAAATTCTATGTACCCTTCAGAACGGTGAGAAGGGCAAAGTGTGTGCTTCACTAAAATTATAAAGTGAAAACAGGAACTGAGGAGGGCATGTTGCCCATGTTCCCTGGCACATCACTTGAAGCCCCACCCCTCCCGCCTGGCTCAGGACCAGCTGGTTGTGACTGGCTTTCCCAGGACTCTTGCTCTCTGTTCCGGCTCTTGCAAAATGCTCTGAGCCTCCCGAGTGGGGCTGTCCGCGTGGGCGTGGGGCCCTGGTCCCCAAACAGAAGGTGGCTGCCTGGCTCCGTGTGACTCGAAGGCTAAGTGGCTGCTTGGATTCTTCAACCACATTATGCAGCTTCCCAGACGCTGTCTCTGCCAGGAGGCTTGGAAGGGACTGCAGGCCCTGCGCACCGGGTTCTGGGCTCAGCAGAAGCTATGCCTCCCAGTTCACTGCCTTCTTCCATTTGGATTCCTTTCCAACTCTCCTCCTGGGTCACTGAAACTATCTTTTAGTGTTGTAATGTAAGGCTAGGCAGGGATATGCACTCCTATAATCCTAGCACTCTGGAAGGCTGAGGCAGGAGGATTCTATGTGTGAGCCCAGCCTGGGCAACTCACAATTCAGTGAAGGCTCTCAAAATTAAAATAAACAAACAAACAAACAAACAAACAAATAAATAAATAAAGAGCCAGGGCCATAGCTAAGTGTGAAGGCCCTGGTTTCAATCCCTACCACAAAATTTACATCCAGTAGATAACTGAAGTCTCCCCTAAGAGTGGGCTCACCTGCCTCATCTGCAGGAATGTACCCCTTGCTCTGTTCTCCAAACTTTCATTCAGCTTTCATTCAGCTCCTCCAGCATGTCTGAGCCCTTCTGCCCCAGGCCTCTGCCCCCCACCCTTCCTCCCCAAATGCTCTCCTGGGACCCTTTGCGCATCTGCTCTGACCCCTCACCTACTGGGGCATCTTAGGTCACACGCCACCTCTTGGGAAGGCAGCACACACTTCCCAGACCAGGTGAGACAGACCTGCCGAGTGTGCACAGGTATCTCGTCCTTTCTTCCAGAATACCCACCTCTCCGGGGACATGTTGGTTATGCTCTCTCCCCTGTTAGGAGGACAGCTGTCACACGCATGGCTCTCCCTGTGTGCTAAGCACTTGGCATACATCAATTCACTGAATGCTTTCAGTCATTGATGGCAAACCTGTGGCACATGTGCCACAGCAGCTGTTTGTTATCCCTGGAAGTGCTAAAGCTTCGCCATCACTGCTCTAGGCAAGCTCGTGGGCTGTTGCCTTTAGTACCTTTTTCATTTTATAGAACACAAAAGCGCAGCATGAAGCCATTAAATGGACTGTACAAGTTCAAGTTCTCACAACTGGCAAACTAAGGCGCTGGGATGCGAGCTCAAGTAGTCTGGCCCTGACCACCACGATGAAGACATGACTACACTTTTGACAGTAGTTGACGGCCTGGTGCTTTTCTTAAGGGTCTGGCACATGGAAGCTGCTCAATAAATACCTGCTGAGAGATTCTGAAGGCAGAAGAAGCCCATCTCCTGAACTCACCTGTGGGTGTGGAGGGTTATCTCCAGCTGATTAGGACACAGGGACCTGGTAAACCTCTGAAGAATTATGGTTCTATCAACTGATGAATGGATCAACCAGCATGTTATAACCACTCAGTGGGATATTAGCCAGCAACACACATGTCTGAATTATAGCCACACACTGTGAATGTGGATGAAACTCAGTAATTCTATGCAAGAGAGACATGAAAGGCACACACCTGTAATCCCAGCACTCTGAGAGGCTAAGGCAGATGGACTGCAATTCAAGACCAGCCTGGACAACTTAGCAAGACTCTATTCAAGACAACAACAGATTTTGGAATGTAGCTTGGCACAGAGGCCCTAGGTTCAATCCCCAGTACTGGAAAATATTCTAAATGAAACAGAGAAGTCACAAATGGTTCTATGTAATTTCCACTCATGAAAAATACAGACCAGGCAAACCTATAGACACAGAGAACAGAGTAGTTGTTCAGGGCCTGGGAAGATGAGAGTGAAGAGTACCTGATGGGTAAGGGGCTTTTGGGGAGGTGATAAAATGTTCTGGGATTAGATAGAGGTGATGATTGTACAACACTGCTACTGTACTGAATGCATCAAGTCAAACACTTCAAAATGGTTGATTTTATGTCATGTAAACCTTATCTTCATTTGTTAAAAATTATCCCAGTTCTGCCAATTACTGGCTATGTCCTTTGATGCATGTTTCTTAACATCTCTATGATGAAGTGTCTCCATCTGAGAAATGTCGATGCCAAAAGCACATACATCTTACTGCTGGCATCAGATCCATGCACAGACCCTGGAGGGACACTGGAGCTGGGAGAGGCACCACCTACGTGTTTGCTGTGCCTGCAGCTGCTTCGACAACAGGAAGTTTTTGAACCATGCAAGAGCCATGGCGCAGGCCAGAGGGGTGGAAAGTGAGGGCCTGGCTGTGCATAGACACTGCATGGCTGTGCTAACTACACACCTGGGCGCCCTGGGCTCTGCCCAAGTGCTATGCAGGATTTGACTTCCCTGCAGACATAAAAGGATGAATACTAGTTTCATTAAACCTACCCAGAAATTGTGTTGTGGGGGATGAAGGTGAAGACAAAATAGGTGTTAAGGGTCTAGGAGAGGGCCGGACACAGAGCAGGTACACAAAGCTCACAGGACCTGGATGTTAGTCTTGCACGATGGTCCTCTACACATCAAGGTCTTCTGGAGAGCATAGAGAAGCCACCCGTTTCCTGTCCCACTAGTCAGCATTCTTGCTGGGGCACCAGGCTGAGCTGACTGAGCTCCGAGTTCTCAGGTCCAGCTCGGGCAGAAACTCAAGGCAGATGTCAGAGTCCACACTTAATGCCTCTGACTCGTGCAGGGTTAAACTCTGGCCATGGATCCCCAAGAGGCAGAGGTACTAGACCCTGGGTTTCACTTGAAAAATGCCAACACCAATTTCCTTGCCTGACAACTTCTGTACACCCCCCACACACACACACATACACATCACAAGTGCACACAACAGACAGAACATGAGCCCTGGAAGGTGCTAGACACACTCAGCTCTCTTCTTTCAGTCCCAAGACACGGGGCCTGGGTGAAGGGCCAGGACTGTGAGAGTCCAAACCAGGCAACACAGCAAAATGCCTTGGCTTCATCTCTTCCTGGGCATAGCTCCCTGGCTGAGAAAGAAGAGTGAGTTCAAGAAAATCATCCTCCCTTTTGATGAACTCGGACCTGGAGTGTGGAAGCAGTTGCTTGCATCTGTGCACTGGGTACAAAACCAGCTCCAAGCAGAGCCTAGACAGACAGGAGTCAGTCACCTGCAGAGCAGGGAGGCCTGCAATCGGTAACACTACGTTCACACTACCGGATACAGGGACAGGCTCCTGTCTACCAGGGCGTCTTCCTGTCTTTTCATGACACATTCAGCCCTCGCAGCTAAATTGTGCTTTCCCCACTTTGGAAAGAGACGTGAGTTTGAGAAGCATTTTAGTACTCTTTTAACTCTATGAAGGAGAAAAGGGAAAGTAACTCAGTGGATGGGGAAGTTCCACCCATAATGCCCACTGCTGCGCTGCCATGGTAACAGCCTGCATTTACCCTGTGCCCAGGTACTGCACTGCACTCCTGGCCTCTCCCAAGAGCCTCTTGAAATTGGCATGGATGCTGTGCTCATTTGAAGGTGGAAAAATTCGGATGTGAAAAAACTGAGGCAACTTTTGCAGATTCCTAGGTCAGTGGGTGGCAGCGTCTGTACCTGGGCTGTGTGTCCAGGGTCCAGACAGAGCTAGTGAGAAGAAATCAACAAGTCTTTACTCCTGAGCAAACGACAAGTCTAGGCCCCTTCAGGGCTGGGCAGGGGACACAGGGCACTGATGTCCAATCGCACAACAGCTTGCACTGGTTGAGCCTTTGGAGGCCCTCAAATTTTCAGGGCCTCTTTTCTGAGTGGGCACCCCTGCCCCACTGAGGAAGCTCCTGAGTTTGCTCATCCTTTCTGGGAAGGGAGAAGTGGTGATTTGGGGAGCTACAGATGGAGCACCAGATGGGAAGTGAAAACCTATCAGAGTTGCCCAGGATAAAACCATTCATCTGCAACATTCATATGTTTCTGTGTGGGGCAACTTCACAGAAACAACAGCAAGAGGAACCAGCAGCACTTGATGCAGACAGTGCCTCTGGCAGCAAGGGTGGCAGAGCGGAGTGGGCAGAACCATCGTGTGTGGAGGGTGGGCAGCCTCACAGCGAGCACAGGGAGAGGACACACAGGCACCCTGACAATGAGAGAAGGGAGATGACAGCAGCCACATGTCACCTGGAGTGAGAAAGCCAAAAAAGAGTTACAAATGCAATTGCTTTCTTTTGTGAACCCCACAAAGGAATTCAGGGTCTTTAGAGCAGATATGAGATGGGCTCTCGGCGGGGCTAAGCAGGTGACATATCTGGAGCACCTTCCAAGGGCTTATGTGGTCCACTGTCGTACCCAGTGACACAGGGTTGGCACATACTTGTCAGTGGGTTCTCTGACAGCTAGGTGGCAGAGCGCAGATTCAAACTTCAAGCAGCCTGGTGGGAGTCTGATCACTCACCCCCTTGGGTGCTCTGCAAAACTGGACCCTAGATTAAGAGGCCAGGTTTGGGCTTCAATTTGCAAGCAATACAACACGGCGCCTCTAGGGGGCAGCAGTGCACACTCCCGCCGCTCTTTAAACTTTTGGCCAAGTGCCACCACCTGACTCAGGCCGATATGACCTCTGAGACTTCCGTGGAGTCTGAAGAAGGAGAGTATGGGAACCACGGCCATATTCCTTCAGAGTCAGGCACGGCATGTGACCTCCAAGTGCTCTTCCTTTATACTCAGCTGTAAGGTGGTCTAACAACATGGTCAGGGCCTGCACTATCTTTCTGGGTTTGGAAGGCGGTCAAAACTGCTGGGCTCCTAAGGTAAATTTCAAGCAGAAAGAGCACTAATTTTGGAAGGAGACAGAACTGATCTAATCCCACTTCTGTCATGCATACATCACATGCCATGGGTTTCAATTTGTCCACCTGTAACACCGGTTGGCCGTGGTAGCTGAAGAAAATTCCAGCCACACTGGCTCCTGTACACAGCACTTCGGGTCCACTTCTGACCTTAGTACTTTCCTGGAACATCCAGGTGCAAAGCTCTGGTTTCCACCTGCTATTTTCTTGTCACTTCATCTCAAATTATTTTATTTATTATAATTTATAAACCACTAAAAATATTTCTCAAATGCAACAGGTTTGTCTCTCGCGTATCTTAGGCCCAGACTATTCCCTCTATCAGAAAGGATGGCTTTCAACTGGAGGCAATTGGGGGAGATTCAGCTACGTTGGAAACACGTGTGTGTAGGGTTTGCTACTGTCATGCAGCACACAGTGGCATGGGCTGCTGCCAGACACCCTGCAGGGCATAAGATGGCTCCACAGCAATGAATGACCCAGCTCTGGTCACTGAGATCCTGCTGGGGAATAATTTCTGCTTCCCGCCAGTCAGTCCCTCCCTCTCACAGGCCCGACTCAAGGTTGAGTACTCCACAGCCTTTGGATCTGTTGACGCCCCTCCAGCTTTTCTCCAATCACAGATCCTCCTTCCTTTCTAGTCCTTGAACCTCTTGCCTGGTGTTCCTCTTGCTCCATGATCTAATACCCTCTTCTCGACTAGGACATATGCTCTGCGAGACAGGAAGGAAGTACAAGACGCTTTTGTCCACTAAATGCCCAGATATTGCATAGCACAGTAGTTTTCCAATAAATGTTTGCTGAATACATAAAAACCATGGTAAGAAGCAAAGTTTGTAAAACACTCCTTTTGTCCCCCTCAGACTATGAACAGATGGGAACACGTGTCTTTCTGAGGTTCCAGGGAGCCAGGTGTACCCCCAAAGTGGCCAGAGACCATGCCTCCCCTTGCACTCTGGGCAGGGCCAGAGTCTCCCAGCAGAGGACCAGGAGGCAGAAAGACCCCAAGAACCACACTCTGAAGGAGAAGGGAGCCACCTCCGGCATCACAGGGAGTCCTGCCGTCATGGCTGCACCCTATCTGCATCCTGACTCAAAACTCAAACTCCTGGGCATTGAGACTTGGTCCCCCAGGAACGCTAAAAACGCCTGTGAACACCATGGATGGGACCGTGACTTCACCGTTATGCTGAGAGAGGCCTCCTGTGAGACACATCCACTGAAATATTTACAGATCAAATTGTATGATGTCTTGAATTTGTTTAAGAACAGGCCAGGGGCCAGGGTCAGAGGTTAGTGGTAACAAGACTAATCACAGCTGAGACCAGTGATGTGCGTGTGTGCCCGGCGCTTTTGCACACACTGGCACATTCCCCTAATGAGAGTTGTTCTATAGACACCTTCATCCTGCTTTGCTGGGAATGCTACACTCAGCGCCCTCATGCTATCTGGGAGAGAACCCCCCTGCTGTCCATGCAGTGTGGTCAGAAACCCAGGGAACACAGTCCAACAAAGAGTTGCCTCCTTGACAGGGAGTACAGTTCACTTTCTTCTTTTTCTTACAAGATCTCTACAGGGAGTTTCTTTCCCATAGTTTCTTTTAAAGAGCACAGTGACGCCCCTGCCCTTTCTGATGGTGTTCTTAGGTACTCAAGCCTTCGGGGCTATTGGCCACACTCCCAGCTCTGGAAGACGGTGCCCACCTGGGCTGTGGTTCCAGAGTGTGTTGATCTTCCCAAGAAGGCAGAAATCTATCATTTTGCGTGAAATCTCCCAACTTCAAAAAGTGGGCAATGTGTTCCTTTGTTAAAATTTGATAAGGGCCAAGCCAACACAGAGACCTCAGATGGTCCAAAGATGCCCATGTGGGATCTGTCTGGACTCTTACAACCCAGCACCTTCTTCTCTGTCCTCTTTGAGTCTCACACTAAAGTCAGGTCTTGCTTTTTCTCTGCTCAAACCACACCAGTGTCTTCCATCTTGTTTGTCGTAACAGATAATTCTAGAATCCTCATAATCTGGCCCAATTTATGCTCTGATATTATATAGTGTCTTGGTACTTTGCTCTTTATCTGACTCTGCCATAGATACTCTGAGCCCAAAAAGTCCATTTAATTATGTCTGTTGTCTGCTGTCGCTGGGGTTTCAGTCTTTCTAGTGCACCAGTATATCCTCAAGGGCAGCTAGGAGAACAATATGCTCAATAAATATATGTCAAGCAAGCAAAAAGATAGATGGCTGGCTGGCTGGAAAGATGGACGGACGGGCAGATGGATACATGAATGTTTCTCAGGACTAGTCCGGACACAATGCTAGGAAATCTCTGGAAAAGTGCTTAAGCCCTCTCTGCTCCTTCTCTGGACGGGAAGCCAAGCACCTGTCCCTTCTGCTCTCCTAGTTATTGTAGAGACAGGAAGTAGAAAGAGGATATGGGACCAGGCTGGCCTGTGGCCAGCGGCACCTTACCTGATGGGATAGTCTGCGGCGCTGAGGTTGATGAAAAAGTCCCAGGGCCAGTCCGGCATCTCCAGGAGGTCCCGCATGCTCTGCAGGTAGGTGGACAGGAGGCTGGCTCCCCCCCAAATGGTGGCCATCCTCCAGGGGGTGACGCGAACATTGCTGTACTGTCTGGCGAACTGGAGCACTTGCCGGTGCAGGTAATCTGAGCGCTTTTCCCAGGAGAGAAAGGGTGACATTCAGCAGCCCGGAAAACATCAGACACTAGACAGCCCTCTGCCCTTCTTTCTCTCTGTCCCTTCCCTTCCAGCTGACAGTGTGTCTGAATGCAGGGACTTTAGTAAATGACTGGTTCTGGCTGGGGCATTTCTCTGCATCACCGTTCAAACTCCTCCTTTTCTAAAGTTTTACACGAGATGTTTGAAACGCAGGTTCCCAGGTTCCACCTCTCCATCGATAGCTTGGGGTCCAGGAACCTGGAACTCTGCATTCTATACACAACTGATGCATATAGGCTAAGGATAAGAAACTAGGAAATATTTGTCCACCAAGCCTGCTGATTTGCGAGGTGCATTTCTGGGTTCCATCTTTTCCACCCAGAGCCCCTCCATTAACCTCACAGACCTACCAGAAGCAGGTCTTTCTCATGAAACATCCCCTTTGTCTCCTGTACTAAAGACCAAATCACATGATATCAGCTGAAGGAAAGAAAAACGAATAGGACAGTACAGGGGTTAGCAAGTTGGCTGCAGGGGTTTGTTAATAAAGTTTTATTGGCACATAGACACACGCACTTGTTGACACGTTTTCTGCTCTCACACTGGCAGGACAGTGCTGAGCAGCTGTGACAGAACACATACCTGTAAGAGCCTAAATTACTACCTGGACTTCAATAGGAAAAAAGCAAACCTACTCCTGGACAGCCAGCTCCAAAAGCTTGTGAGGAGCAAGCAGACCGCAACAGGAAATAAGAGAAGGAGGAAAACCACGACCGCTGAAAAGGGCAAATAAAGCGTGTAGAAAGGGTGACTAAGGCTGACAACAGTGATGTGTGTATTTCAAAGACTCAAGATGATTGTGAATGACCACACTGTAAAGAAATGGTAAACTTTTTTTTTTTTTTTTTTTTTTGAGACAGGGTCTCACTTTGTAGTTCAGGCTCGCCCTTAGCTCACTATGTAGCCCAGGTAAGCCTGGAACTCCGCAATCCTCCTGCCTCTGCCTCCCGAGTGCTGGGATGACAGGCGTGAGCCACCATGCCCGGGACTGTGGTATGTGGTATTGATCGCTGGTGGGCGTGAGTCTCCACGCCCAGCATTGTATGTGGTTACCGGGGATCGAACTCAGGGCCTTGCACTTGTGAGGCAGGCGCTAGAACCACTGAGCTAAATCTCCAGCCCCAAGAAATGATAAACTTTTGAAGTTACTGATTACACTGAACTGATCAGTGCTCCATGTTTATATGGTCAAAATATAATACTGAGCCCCTTTGAAGATGTATTATTATTATTATTATTGTTATTATTATATGGCAAGTAAGAATAGAAAGGAAAATCATGTTACAAAGAAAATTAAAGCTGGAATCATTGGAACACACACACACACACACACGACACACACCCTGAGTGCTTCAAGACCAATGTCCTTATGCCTGTGAGTCTTAGCCTGGACTTATATTGTAGGGCAAGAAGGGGTCAGAGAGGACAGACGGACTATAGAGGGAGCCCGGCACGGGCTCTGGGAGGGGCTCCTCACCTTGTCCACGTGGATATAGTAGAAGTGGTCTTTGTGGTAGATGGCCTTGAACATGCGCTGCAGCTGCCGAGAGGCGCGGCCGTGGACCACCAGGACGAAGGCGATTCTGACCGGGTTGGCCGGCATGTACTCCACAGAGTCCTCGTCCCACTGAACATTCTTGTTGGCTTTGCCTGGGGGAACCCGAGACCACAGAGGTGAGGGAGAAGCTCGGCTATCCTCTGGGGAGCGGGGGTCTCGCTGGCATTTTCCCTGCGGACTATCTGAGGGGTGCTGCAATCGGACTGGGGTCTGAACTCGACTGACATGGCCTTCAACCTATGAGGCACAAAGGGGAGAGGATGCCTGTGACACTGTTTCCACCCCCACGGAGCTTACGCAGGCTGATGGGGACATGTGTGTACCTGTGTAAGAAACCACGGAACACGGCAGGAGAGAGCTACGAGAGACAGAACTCTGAACCCCAGAGAGGCTGCAGTTAACCGAGTTAGGAAACCTGCTACACATTTCATCCGTCCAGATTCCATTCTCCCTCCTTCCCCTAGAAGCACCCACCGTATCTGTTTGCTGCTTGTTTTCAGTGACGGCAAGAAGAGAAAACACACGCTCTACCCTCTTAGCACATGTCAAGTGCACGGTATGGTGATATTAACTAGAAGCACAGTGCTACACAGCAGGTCTCTCAGACCCATCCCCACACCTGAGCCACAGGGAGAGAAGCCAACGCCACGATGACTCCAGGGTGGCCTGTGGTGGGACTGCCCATCAGGATGCTGCTGGCCCTGGCCGCGGTATTATCCTGATGGGTGTGTGATTCAGCCATGCAAATCAGCCCATGAGAGATTCCACATTTCTGTTGGAACCATTCAACAGGGAGTTCTCTTTCTGCTGGATTTCAAACTGGAAGATCCCAAGGGCCATTTTGTTCCCACATGGGGAGAAGTTGCAAGAAGAAAACCAACACAGAGGAGGCCTTGTAGAATGGTAGCAAGTGTCCAAGCCCTAACAAGTGGCCCCAAGCTCCTGGATCAGCCACTGTCATAGATGTCTTTTGCTTTTTAAGCCAGATCCTGCATCAGACCCACTGGGATAAATGGTTTCCTACATCTTTTATCCTGAACCAGCCTCAAGATAACCCCTCTCCTCCTTTCCTCTCAAACCCTCCTGGGGCAGTGGCTCAGGGACCAACAGCCTCCTGCCTTAGAGTGTTACAATTCCAGCTCAAGAGCTCCTGGCTTTCAGAAGCCTAATTTCACTTGGGCCTAACCAGATTTCTCCTGGGGTCCAGGATCATGGGGCCCAGAGTATTGTCATGATATTTCTTCCAGGTGTCCCAGGAATGCTGAGGCTACAGACACTCCAGCCTGGCAGCCAGAAGCCCAGGAGGCTGTCTGCTGCCCTGGAAAACTGAATGGCTGCAGACGGACAAGACTCAGTTTTCCAGAGGACAGTGTGAGAGTAATGCAGGCCATGTCCAAATCACACCGCACAGCTTCCATGGCATGAGTGGTGCGATTCCTGAGACCTCTGTCCCGCCATTGTCCCACTGTCTACCTTGCCACGTGCCTTTCTGCTTCTCCTTGAACAAAGCTCATTCTGCCTCAGGACCTTCACATGATATTCCTGATATCTGGTCTACCTGCTCCCCAGATCTTTGCGCGGCTGCATCTTCCTCTTACCAGTTCACAGTCTAGAAAAGGAACAACGGTCCCCACCCTCCACGTCTTCACTCACCCTGTTTCAATTTTCTGCACAGCACTGAGCACCATCTGAAACTGTTTATCCGTTCATTGTCTGAATGCTCCACTAGAGCATAAGCTGCAAGAGATGAGGGACTATTTCCGGCTTGTTTACCAATGCATATGCAACATCGGAACAGTATCTGGCACGCATCTGGCTCTCAATGAAATGCGTTACAAAGGGTGTAGACTGCCTCAGTACAATCACTGCGTCTTCTCTGCCTTGACATTCACTCTCTCATCAATCCTCCCATCAGTCCTGCAAGGTGTTGCCATTATCCCAATTTTCAAAAGTGGAATCAGTTTTGAGGAGCCAAGAGATTTGTTCAAAGTCACAGTGCTTTAATTAGTTAAACTGAGATTCACACCCATCAGGCCTTATTCCAAAGGTCATACCCTTTACCAAGAACAAAACCCACATCATCATACCCAGGCCTTGAAAGGAGAAGTTCGTCCCACTGGGGAATACTCTGTAAGCTACTTAGTGCAGGTAAGTACGCATGTGGTTAAGGGCTGTCATCGGTATTGAAGGAGGACTTCTGTATTTTACAGGAGGGTAACTAAGAGTCCAATAAAATTACCTCCATCATCCATTCATCCATCCATATCCAACTACACATCCCTCTATCCACCCACCCATCCATCCATATTCAACTACCTATCCAACCATCCATTCACCCATCCATCCAGATATTCATCCATGCATTCATCCACCCATCCAACCATGTAACCAAATCCAGCTACCCATCCGTTCAAGTGCAGCAGGGCACCCGACCTACCATCCAAAAGAACACCCACAGCCTATCACAGCAAGCATCACCCATCCATTCAAAGCTTATGAGATCAACTCTTAGTCTGACCTGAAGCCATGGATGTCTCTGACCATAGCTGCTGAATGAAGGAGTGAATAAGTGAATGAATGAATACATCCAGTGGAAGAGTGGCTGCTGATCTAGAGGTGCTGATGTGCCCCAAAGGCCTCCCACGCATCAGCACTGTGATGGAGCTCTGTACCTGTCATTATTTGGCCCTGGAAAGACTATGTCATTGTCCTTTAAGGCCCAGAGAGGTTGACACATTTCCTAGGACACACAGTGAGGGCAGAGGTGGAGGGAGAAGCCACGCCACTGTTTGCAGCTGCCTTCTGCTGCAGTGAGGAGTTAGAAGAGTGGGGACTGTTTCATGAGATGAAGTCACTGATGTGGGGAAACGCCTTCCCTAGCTTCCCTGTAGGGTCTCAGGAAGCAGAGCAGATTCACAGACAGAGCATGGGTCCTTTTCTTCTGGAGAAAGGAGAAGAAGGCCGGGAAGTCAAAGACAACCGCTCCAGCAAAACAGCTTCTTTGCTTTGCACAAGGTCATCCTTGGGTCAGGTAACTGGTATGGGAAGCTGCAAAGAAATGGAGAGGAAAACCCCAGAGTTCTGTGGTGCAGCTGTTGTGGGAAAGGCGTGGGCAAGAGGGAGCGGCACATCTGGCAAAAGGAGACAACGTCGAGGGTCTAACAGAGACGGGAGAGAGGCTGAGGAAAAAGCAAGACAGGGAGACAGAGGAAGCGTTTCTGGAGTGAGGGCCTTTGTCTATGCATGGTTTTATTCCCTCTGGTCCCAACTTCTCTGGAAGGGAACTGTTATCTTCCACAGCCCCAGCAAGGAAGATGCTGCCCCGGGCGTCTCCATGAAGAAGCTGCAAATGGGATACATCTGTGATCCCAGAATCCCACCACGTCACCACACTCCTCCAAACCGCCCTCATTCTAGAAAGAAGACAGTTGGTTCCTAGAAGTACATCAGTTGACTTCCAGCTTCAGGACCAGTATCAAGGCTGTGTGGTCAGAGATATTCAGGTCCCCCCCCACACAGGACTCTCGGAAAAGCTGAATCCTTAACCCTTCCCGGTGAAGAAAGAATAGCAAATTTAACAGTGTGATCAGCTTCTCACGGCCCCAAACAGAAAATGAGTGGGAAAATGAGAGTGATGGGAGGCAGTGAGAGATGCTGACTTCAGGGGAACGTTAAAAAGCCAGGATGGGGGAGGATTGCAAGTACATTCGGTAGTGCAGGTGGAGAAGCCAGAGAGACTGGTGGTGAGAACCGAGTGACTGGCCGTGCCGCCTAAGCCTCTTTCTCCAGCTCTATTTTTCCGTATCACTGCAGATCAGATAAAGACTACTTAATCCCAGGGCTCCCAGGAGATGGTGGCGATGAACGTGCTTCGGAGGGGTCGATGTGGCACCCCCTTCTCATCTGCAGTTTCACTTTTGGAGGTTTCAGATACCCATAGTCAACTTTGGCACGAACACAGGAAATAGAAAATCTGAGAAATAAAATACTTCGTACGTTGCTCATAACTTTTGTCGCACCACTGTTACAATTATTTTATTATTTGTTGTTTTAAGCTCTTACGACACCTAATTTAAAAATTAGGTGTTATCCCAGGTATGTACACATGGGAAAATACATTTAAGCATGGGCTCTCCCTGTCTGCAGGTTCTGTGACTGTGGATTCAAACAATGGTGGGTCAAAAATATTTTTTAAAAAAACTGCATCTAGGGCCGGATACTTAGCACAGTGGTTCCGGTGCCTGCCTAGCAAGGGCAAGGTCCCGAGTTCGATCCCTGGTAACCACATAACAGAATACCAGGCATGGTGACTCATGCCCACCGGAAATCAATACCCCATACCACAATGCCAGGCATAGTGGCTCATGCCTGTAATCCCAGCACTTGAGAGGTTGAGGCAGGAGGGTCATCATGAGTTTGAGGCCTGCCTGGACTATGTAGTAAAACCCTATTTAAAAAAAACTGATCAATCGCTGGGCGTGGTGGCTCACACCTATAATCCCAGCATTTGGGAGACAGAGGCAGGAGGACTGCTGAGTTTGAGGATTGCCTGTGCTACATAGTGAGCTCAGGGCCAGCCTGAACTACAAAGCTGTACCCTGTCTCAAACAAACTAGCAAAACACACACACACACACACACACACACACACACACACAAGCCTGTACCGAATATACGCAGACATTTTTTCTTGTCATTATTCTCCAGACTACAAAGTGCAACCACTACTTACTTAGCACTTATGCTCTATTAGGTTTTAAAAGTTACCCAGAGGTGATTTAAAGTCTATGGGAGGATGGTGTTGAGGTTCTACCCAGTCACAACTTGATGGCATGTTATAGAAAGGGCTTTGGTGCCCACAGGCAGAAGGAGGACTGTCAGCACAGAGTTTGGTACTATCTCTGGCTTCAAGCATCCAGCTGGAGTGTCAGGCTTTGTGCCTGAGGAATGAGGGAAGATGCATTCACAAATATGACATCAGAGATGATCATGGATGTGCTGCCTGGTGGGAATAAGATATGTCAAGAGAAGCCGGGTGCAGAGGGTTAGAGGACTGTAGTCAGCACACCACGGAGCCGCAGACTGGTCATGCAATCTCTACCAGCCTATGAATGGACATGTATAAGGGATAATGAAAGACTATGGTGAATGTTTAATTTTTTTTTTTTTGAGACAGTGTCTCACTTTGTGGTTCAGGCTGGCTCTGAGCTCACTATGTAGCCCAGGCAAGCCTCAAACTCAGCAGTCCTCCTGCCTCTGCCTCCTGAGTGCTGGGATTACAGGCATGAGCCACCATGCCCGGCACTGTGGTATGTGGTACTGATTGCTGGTGGGTGTGAGTCACCATGCCTAGCATTGTATGTGGTTACCGGGATCAAACTCAGGACCTTGTGCTTGCGAGGCAGGTTCTGGAACCACTGAGCTAACCCTCTGGCCCGTAAATGTTTAATTTTTAAAAATTCTTACAGTAGAAAAGACAAATGGCTAGTAATCCCTTCAAAATACTCCCCTTTGCTTCCAAAACACACTGAGCCCAGCAGTCTTGCAACTTTTTGAAGCCATTTTCAAAGTCTTCCTTTGTGTCTTTACAAGTGTATTGACTAAAAACACAGTGAATGCTGAAGCTGAGTGCCCTCCCACAGAAAGGCAAGCTTGTAAAATCATGATGGTGTGTTCTCCCTTGCTGGATCAGGCTCTGCACAACTTCGGGTTTTCCCCCAAAGCCAAAAGGATTATAACAGGTAAATATTTTGAAATGATTCAAAACACCAGGGCAGCCATCGCAGGGCCAATAAACACACTCGTAGAGGACTTCAAGAACTGGCGCAGAAAGTGGGAAGAATGATGGGGCGGGTGTTCTAAGCAAGGGAAGAATTTTAAGTGGGTAGCAATGTATCTTTTACTGTACTAAAATTTTTAAAAGATTTAAACTTTCACTATATATTGCAGTCACACCTGAAGTAATCTCACACACATGGACACTTGTGCCCAGCACCAAGCACAGTGCGTGGCTTGCCGGATGTGCTCAGGAAAGGGTGAGATGATCAGCAACATTGCTACGTGGCTCTTTACCTGCAGGGGTCAGGATCAAGTCTGATCTAAACACTCCGCACAGCTTCAGGGTTCCACCCTAAGGCTGCATGGGCTTTCAGCACTGTCACTTGCAGATAAATACCCACAAACACTCTCTCCCCAGGATTTGCCCAGACCACAACAATAACAAATGACAAGGAGTTACTTGACTGGGGCGCTGCTCCATCACTCAAATCTCAATTCTTTATACCATGAAAGGACCTCTTTAGGCCAGCAGCAGCAAGGGGCTATTTTTTTTTTTTTGAGACAGGGTCTCACTTTGTAGTTGAGGCTGGCCCTGAGCTCACTATGTAGCCCAGACAAGCCTCGAACTCAGCAATCCTCCTGGCTCTGCCTCCCGAGTTCTGGGATGACAGGCGTGAGCCACCCTGCCTGTTGCAAAGTGACTTTTAAAGTAAACTTTGCCTAAGTAAAACTAGAGGCAAGTCTATTGAAGCACAAATATTATGAGGAAAATATGGCAGAGTGCAGAGGACAAGGGAAGCTTCGGGAATATGACAGGATGAGTTGGGCAAGTGAAAAGTGGCCAAGCCCATGTTAAGAGTGACACCCGGGCGGCGCAGACATCGGGAACGATTCTAAGGTCCAGACACTCCTTGCTTTCCTGGTTCAGGCCAGCCCACTTCAGAGGCCTGGAAGGGGCTGCTGAGAGTCTCTTGCAGCGACACAGGGCTGCAGAAAATGCTCCCCCCGGGCCTTTCATCCTAAGGTGTCGAACACTTAACATTCATGAGATTCTTGTGCAGGTGTTTTACCTCTCACAGCAGCGCTGTACTAAGAAACTGTCCTCATTTTACTGGCAATTCTTCAGGCACAGACGGCGGGGAACTTGCCCGTATTCACAAAGCCAGCAGATGGAGAAGGTGGGGAATGATCTCGTCTGACTTCAAACACCACGCTCTACAACCAAACTTGGGCTGGAAAGTATCTGTGCGGCCCCTGGTTTCATTCCGCTTGTGTGATGCCGACCTCACCTGGAACCTCAGTAGAGTCATGTGCCACAAACACCTTGGTCTACAGTGGGCTTTTATATGACTGAGGCCCCATTACGTGCTTTTCTCTTTTCTTCTCTGGTACTGTCGCCTGAGTGGAGGCTAAACTTGGAATCTGCCTGCCTCAGCTTCCCAGAGTTCTGGGATCAACACCATGCACCACCGTGGCCAGTTTTTGGCTCTGAATATGGTATCACCTAGTGCTGGTATAGTCAGTGAATTTGCAGAAATACTCTGTGCTGTTTTACAAAAGTGAAATCACCCAGGGATGCCAGTCAGCCCTGTCTTTCAGCATTGCTTTGCAGTGGCTGGAGGGCACTGGTGTTGGTGACTTTTAAGAACTCTCCAGGTAAGTTCCAAAAGTATGGTCAGTGTTGAGAACCACATCTTAGGTAGCTTCTTGTCATCTATGTTTACAAAAGCACATCTGCCAGTGCTGAGAGTGTAGCCAACGCATCTCTAGACTCTGCCTTAAATGTTGACAGCCTCTTGCTTGGCCCAGAGAGGGAAGCCTGGCTCATATGTTAATTTCCTCCCACTCTGAGAAAATGTCTCCCTCCACTCTCTGACCAGCACTCAGGACATTTTCCTGTTCACTGACTTTTTCTCCCCCCATTCAAGCCTGGAGTTATTAAACCACAGCCCATGGCTGAATCATCTTATTGATTTTATTGTCGAGGGCCCAGGGATACTCTAATGATGTACTGCTCAATAAATGGAAGCTGCTGGGGTAGATACGATAGCATAAGGTATAGTTTGCTGTAATTCACTGGGTCCCAGTCACTTTGCTGGTTACATGTCATCTTCAAAAATGCTGTGCTGTGGCCCATAATCTCTTGTCTATCCTGCTGACATGACTCTTTCCAGGCACCAAGGATGGAAGAGGGAGTATGATAATAGCAACATGACTACTATGCATGGGGCTATGAATGAGCATTTTGAACAGATATTATCCTATTTACTCCTCACCATAGATCTTGGAGGGATATATTTTTTATTATTCCCATTTTGCAGATAAGGATATTGAGGTTCAGCATGGTTACCTGACCTGGCCAGCTAATAAAGTTGTGAAACTGAGATTCTAATTGCAGTCATTCACTAAAATGAGGCTTTTAACTCTGAAACAAAACCTTGAAAGGAAATCACAGTTTTTATGGTATTTGAGCAACTCTTTATGACTGCAGCGCAGACTATTGGCTCACACCTTTCTCCCTTCCCAAGCGATGTTTCTCAACAAAGATACAGTAGTGCCACTGGGGAGATGGGGTAAGCCCATGAGCTTTCAGGGCTTTTAACATGCTCAGGCACCCAAACCAACAATGACATTTTTCAGGGCTCTTTCAGGGACCAATTGAGTGTCCCTGAGACACTCATGTGGCTGCTAGGCAGAGGGCTTCCTGCCAAGATGGCCGACCTCACTTCTGCCCACATGGGCAGCCATTCTGCAGAGGCAAAAAGGCCCAGTGAAGAGGAGTTTGGCTTGGAGAGCAGATACATCTGCCGCACGCAGCTCTTCACACAATGTCTGTAAGAGCCCAGGCAAGTTAGAAAACCTCCAGAAGGTTTGATGAACTCCAGAAGTTCATCATTAGTAAAATAAGAGTAAACAGGGACACTCGCCTCTCAAGGGGAATCCATGGAATCCTGTGCTCAGAAAAGATCTGGCACAGAACAGTACCTCTGAGCCTGAACAAGTATCCCTTTATCCTGTCTCCCATGCATTCTTTCCACACTCCTGGTCCATGGACTCTGGGATCATAAACAAAGGGTGGTATTTTGTGCCACCCAGTTTGGAGTAGTTGTTACTCAGCAGTAGCTGCTGCAGTAAGTGCTTGTGACATTCCAAGCAGGCACCACGCTGGGACACGCAGGAGATGCATGCACACCTGAGAGAGCCCTTGTGGGGAGACTTTCCAGAGAGGGAAGACAGAGGGCAAACACTGACGTTTTATCAGGACTAATATGTGAGAGGAAGGAAATGAAATACAAGGTAGCCAGCCTTACTGCCACCTTCAGCAGTGACACAAGGGACTGTGTGTTCCCTTCTCCCCTTTCCAGCTGCGGCTCCCACTACATTTCTCCAGCCGCTCTATCCATGAAGCTATCATGGAATCTTTTTTTCCGGTTTCCCTTTCCATTTTCAATATGCTATTTGCTGAACTGTTACCCACAAGTCACGGTGAAGCCTCAACACCTGCCCTGCCATGTAACTGTCCCAGACATGTACCCTTAAATATTAAAGAAAGTCCTAGGCTGAGGCCTGGGCTGTCAGGATTAGCAGCCCTGTGGAAAGGGTTCTACAGAACCTGTTCTCTTTCTAGCACATGAAGACACCAGAAGGCAGTCATCTACAAGCTGGGAAGTGGCGGCCCTTAAATCTGCATCGGGCTCACAACCTGAGCTTGGACTTGACAGCTTTCAGAATAGTGAGACAAGCTGGGATTTAGGTCAAGAGGTACCGCGCCTACCTTGGAAGCACAAGGGCCCGAGTTCAATCCCCAGTACCACAAAAATCAAACAGTCAAACAAAACAGTACCTTTCTGCTGTCGAAGCCACCTAGGCTGTGTTATCTGGTACAGAAGCCCTAGTATCCTTCTCAAGGGGACCAGCACGCATCCTTTAGGCTGTGGCCTACTGGTGGATTCAGATGTTCATGGGGCAAAGGGAAGGGATGGGCGGCCCCAAGCGGCAGGAAGAGCACATACAAAGGCTCAGAGATGGACAACAGCACGGGAGACAGAGGCAAGCGGCACCCTGGGTCAGAGATGCAGGCCTGTGTGAGATGGGCACGGGGCCTGCTTTAGGCCCTGGGGAAGGAGGAGCCCATAGAGCAGCTGACTATTCGCAGTGGGGCAGGGGCTGCAGGCAGCGTGGGTGTCAACTTCTGAGTATGGTGGGTGGGAGGCATCGCCTCGTGCGAGGATGGGGACAAGCAGGGCAGGTGCTTGCTGTGCTCCTCTCCTCTCCTGCTCTCCTGGTCAGCGACGCTGGCCTGCAGCTCCTCCTCCACACCTTCTGATTGCTTGGCGTTTTCTTGTCTGTCCTCCCTTCTCCTTCTTGAAGGGACTCATGGGCTCAGTAAACACCGCCCAGAAAGACGCAGCACCTCATCTATTTTCATTACAAACGAGGCCTCTCAAGGAGGAAACAACTCTTATTTACTTCCCAGGGTAAGGGTTTTGACAACAGGTTTATTTTCTCCAGCTCTCCAAGGACTAAGAGAGTAACACTCTAAAGTGAACAGTACATTAATTAATGCCAAATTGGTTGGAATTTTCCTAATAAAAATCCTCATAGTCATCACATTACAGGCCATTAACGCGGCCTTCTGATCGTAAACTATAAAGACTCTCAGCAGGTGCTTGCTTTTTAAAAAGGGACACTTCCCCACACTGGTGCCCGTTTGATGGGTTCATGCTGCCATGTCACATAAAGCAGACAGGAGTCGTTACTGAGTCTCCTGTCTGTGCATGATTCTGTCCATGCTGATCCCCTGGCTAAGCCCCTTGCATTCATTTGGTCCCTGAAGCCAACCTAGGAGACACAAGGCAAGCACACATCCCTTTTACAAACAAAGAAACAAAGGTGAGAAGGGAGAGGGTAACAGGCCAAGGGCCAAACAGTCAGGAACTAATAGAGCTAGGATTTGAGTTCAGGCAACTGATTCCAGAATGTTCTGCCATCTTATCTCCTGAGATAGAAGCCTGAGGTCAGTTTCTGGGTAAGGCTGTCGTTTTGGCTACGCCCAGGGCTAACAGACCCTTCACTTCATTTCGGTAGTAACGGCAGCAATAGTCACACCAAAACAATGCTCTGATTTTGCTTCTAGAGGGAAGGGATGATGCTATTTTTCCTTTGGGTTCCCAGAGCCTTGGGGAAGCCTGGCAGCAGGCCTGCACTGCATGGAAATTCATGGCCACTGCTAACAACAAACATCTTAAGTACACGAATCGCAGCGGAGCCACTCTCTGTCGTGGTGGCTGCTGGGCACAGCCTCAGGTGGGCTCTGCACAGACTGGGTCCCCAGCACCCGGGAGTCCTAGGTCCCGAGACAGAGGCAAGGAGAAGCTCAATTTCTTCATTGTTCTGCCTTTGTCTATATGAATAATATATATTTGCTGTGGGAAATTCAGTAGACAGAAAAATACAAAGAAAAGAATAAAACCCCCAAATAGTAGGGTGTCCAGAGAGCACCCGTTAAGTGTTTCAGTGAGCATCTGCCAGTGGTGCCACGTACACACGCACTGTACGTGATCCCACACACTCTGCCTTGACGCACACATTCTGGCACCAGCAGCATGGCCCTAAAATCGCTTTCTCATCCGTGAACACATTGCTCCTGCCATCCCCTCTCTCGTCCTTCCTTCTCCGCTTCTTCCACAGCCACAGAGCACCTCCCCGAGCACCCACCCAGCCAGTCACTGGGCTTCTACATATCGACTGCAAAACTGATGCTGGATTTGCAGCCAAGGAGCCCACAGTCTGGCCGGGGGCCAGAAGAGCAGGACAGGCAGATACTTCGCATTCAAGGTATTGAGGCAGTGGAGCAGAAGTTTGAGCTGCTAGCAGAGCAGAAGACGGGGCCAGGGAACGTGACATGCAGCAGCCTTGGGATTCCTCTGAAGAACCCCAGCGCAGCTGAGATCCACAAGGTGGAAGGAGGAGTCAGGCATAAGGGGCTCAAAGAGAGGGGGACAAAAGGTTATACACCAAGGAAGAGCTGAAGACCTGCGCTTGAAGAATAAATAAAAGGTGGTGGTGGGGCACAGGGAGGACTCATGTTTGGATATTCACTGTGATGCTTTTCTATGGTTTTCTAAGCTGATAAGGCAATGACAAAAACAATACTGAGTGAATCATTAAGGGCCCGTGGTTCTTTTTTGCATGTTTTCAGAGATGAGAGCCTCAGGGCCTCCTACAACAGCTGGCTGCACCTGCGGACAGGCTGAGTGTGAGCGACTGCTCCCAAAATCCGCCACACCAAAGGTTTCTTCCACAGCTCTTCATTCTGCCTCTGAGGCTGTGCTGCTGCTTCTGCAGGGCACGGCAAGTACAGACCGTCGTCAAGCAATTATTCTGCTCTCTTCTCCCTCCAAGTCCCGACCACATGTGCACCCTCGGCTCTTTCAAGTTTGCTCCCGCTACATCTGGAGTATCCTTTGGCATGCTCCTTCCTGGGAGCGACTAGGAGCCATCTTCTGGGATTGCCATCTCTCTTGCTGGTGGCCCAGCCCAAGCACAGCTTTAGATCATCGCAAACAAACAAACAAACAAACAAAAAAACTTTAAAACTCCCAAGCAGGTGATGGCACAGATTCACTCATCCATCTGGTATTCAGCCAAGAGTGCACTGTACTCCGAAGGGTGACAGGGCAACAGCACAGATGTGTCGCTTCCTGGAGAGTGACTGTCAAATGTCCACTAGAGGGCTGGGGGCTGGACCAGCCCGCACAGTCCCCCCTGCAACTCTACCTGGCTGTGCAAGGAAGAAGCAGATGCCGCATCTGGTCGTCCACCAGCAGAACTTCATGCCAGCGACAGCCCTCTGGTCGCCACGCTGTCAGTGTTCCTCAGTCTCCCTGGCACTGCTTTGGGGGTTCACATCCCAGCTCGCTTGCTGACATAACCTGGAAGGCCAGACTGAGCCCGATTCCACAGTGACAGGCAAGGGAGCTTCTGTGAACACACTTTTCCTCTCCTTGGCAGAGGAAGGACTTCTGAGACATGAATTTGACTAGTGATTCCCAATCACAGGGACCAATTCTGTGGAAGGAATGACCCCAGAGATGGTTTTGGGATGACTCAAAGGGGCAACCCAGATTCCCAGCCCATGCAAGTCACAGTGGGGTCCACATTCCTGTGACAATCTAATGCTGATGTGACCGGAGGCCGTGCTGGGCAGCCATGGGGAGCACCTGTAAATCAGATGGAGCATTGGTCACTCACCCACTGCTCCCTTCCTGCAGTGTGGACCAGTTCTTAACAGGCTTTGGAGTAGTGTCAGTCCATGGATGGGGGGTGGGGACCCCTGTGCTAGACGCCAGACTGGGTCACTCCAGGAGAAGGGCCAGGTCCTCACCTTTTTTTTTTAATTGAATTCTTTATCGGTCCAATTTGTATACATATCACAATCACATATAACTTTGGGGAATCTGTACCAGTATATGACACAAGTTAATTCTCATTTTTACCCATATCCCTACCCACCCGCCCCTTCCCACCCCCTATATACATGCTCTTTTATTTTCTTTCTGAATCATATAAATATGATTATTTATGATTATTCCTTCCCCTCATTACACTCCCACACCAAATTTCCTATGGAAATTTCCTATTCTACAAAAACTGTCATACTTTCTAGAGCTCATTTGCATCATATTCAGGTGCTCATATCAAAGAGAAGATCCAGTATTTGCCTGTGATCTATTTATTTCACTTATTAGTGTGTCCTCCAGGTGTCTCCATTTGCACATAAATGAAATGATCTTGTCATTCTTTATGGCAGAATAATACTCCATTTTATTTAAAAAGCCACATCTTCTTTATCCACTCTCCAGTTGATGGGCAGGTCCTCACTTTTGAGACAAGAGGAACTTCAGATCAGCCTGCATGAGGCAACACACACACTCCAGCAGCTTCTGACAGCTACTGACTGTGAGAACAACTTCAATTCAATTTCGTCAGCTCCCAAAGGAAACACGTGCAATGCTAATTTCATGGGTGTACTAATGTGTAAACCCAACAGATGATAGTTAAATGAGAAAGGCAGAGAGATGACATTTGGTTAAACAATGCATCAGTGAGTAGAATTTGTTAAGACTGCCATTTAAAAAATACAAACTCAATGGAAAGTGGAGCAAGCTGTCACCCTGGCCAGGCCACCTAGGTGTTTTCAGCACAACACATCTGAGAGGAGGGGTGGCCAGCGGAGGATGGAGGGACTGTGGCCGAGTCTGCGGTGAGCAGGCCAGTGTCTGCTGACTTTCGATGTGCTTCCACTGCCTGCCTGCCTGGGCGGACACAGTAATGTCCCACATCTCCCAACTACAATGGAACTCTCACCTTGACATGAAAATGCATCTTTGTTTTTGTATTTCTTTCTCTTAAAAGCAACAGATTACATACTATGGATGGCATGTGCAAAGCCTGTCCATGTAGTTCACGTAGTGGGCACACAGTAGGTACTCAGGTAATCAATGCAGAATGACTGGACATGGTGCATACTCATCACCTTGTCATGGGGTTGGCCAGTTCAAAAGCCATCTCATCCACACTGCTCTCCTGACTTACTGGTGAGGGGTTCCTGGTCCTGTCCACCTGGCACCACCATTCTTCAACACTGATGGAGCTTGGTCCTTTGTTCAGCAAAGCAATAGGAAGCTGACCAACTGGGAGGAAAGAGGACTCTGAAAGCTGTTGACCCAAGAAGCCATGCATCCACCAAGGCTGCCGGAAGTATAATGTTAACAAAAGCTAGCATGGTGTGAAGCATTTGCCAAACAGTAGATTTGGTGTCAGATGTGGTTTGGTTGCATTGTTTTTCCATCTACTTCCCATGCAAACACTACAATGAAGGTACTATAATTATTCTTAATTTTACAAAGAAAAAAGGAGGGAAGGGAGGGAGGGAGGGAAAGAAGGCAAGAAAAGGAGGGAGGGAGAGAGGGAGGGAAGAAGGAAGGAAGGAAGGAAGGAAGGAAGGAAGGAAGGAAGGAAGGAAGGAAGGAAGGAAGGAAGGAAGGAAGGAAGGAAAGTTAGAAAGAGAGAGGTTAAGTAAATAACATAATCAAGATCACAAAGTGAGTAGCAAGGCTGGGATTTGAACTCAAGTCAAACTAACTCCAAAGTTCCTTCTAACTCTTCTTTATTGGATTAAGAGCATGGTTCAAATGACTGATAGAGAAAGGAAGGTTATATGCTTGATTTAGAGCACTACGGTCCGGGATCAGCCAGACAATGCCAGGATCTGCTGCAGTAGCACACAGTCCCTTGTCACAGTGGCTTGACTCAGCAAAGGCTTATTTTTCAGTCCTAGGCTGCTCTGGCAACTCTTCTGAAGAGCTGCCTCTCTGGCGGTGACTTGGGGCCCAAGTCGTTTCCACCTCTACTCCATCGTTTACAACCAGAGCCCTTGTCTTACAGGGCACAGAGTGGGCAGGGGTTGACAGGATAAAGTCATACTGCTTGGCTAAGAAGTAACCATCCTGTTCTTGCTCATGCCTCTAGTAGGGAGAATGAGTCACAAGAACCTGCCCAGATGCACAGGAATCATTAACAGAGAGGACAGGACCTTGAGAATCATTTATGCTACACTGAAGTACCACAGGAGATCACGCTCATCAGCATTTCTAGGCCGGGGGGGGTCTCCCATCTCAGGGACATCTGCAAGATCTGAAGACAGTGACTGTAATCAAGACTAAGGCGTGGGGTCCTGTTGGCATCTGGCAGGCATGAGCCAGGGATGTGGCCCAATATCCTACTTTCTATAGGATGTTGCAAGCATGATCCCATTCAAAATGTTGGCTGGGGTTGAGAAATTCTGACTTGAAATGAGTGGTTCTCCAAAGGATTCACTGGGAAGCTGAGCAAAAAGTGCAAACTCCTTGTCATCGTGGCTCCTGCCTGCCCAGGACACCTCACTGGGAAAGCGAATCAGGGCCCCGGGTGAGTGGGATGAGGTGCTGATGGAATCATGCAGAGACGCTCCTCACTGCTTCAGGTCAGCACAGGCAGCTGTGTCAGGAGGGAAGAAAGGCTGGCATTTGTTAAGTGCCTCTCTCTGTCTCTCTCCTGAAAGTCTTGAATTGCAGAGAACATATTCTAAGACTAACCTGTCAGCCGGTGACAACTAAATTACTAACCCTGCCTCCCCCTGTGCCTGTATCCCTGTCAGATACACAGCCACATTAACATGGGATGCTTCCTAGAGATGTCTTCCCGGTGCCAGGGAAGGTGACCCTTTTGCCAGAAAAGTGCCACATGGTCACATGGACTTGAAAGAGGCCCTGAGACTTGGGCTTGGCTGAAAATAACTGTACGGGGAAAGAATCAAGTCTGATCAGAACAGCAGGCTAGCAGAGAGAATGAGGCTCTTCAACCCACGTCTGCCCTCTCTCTAGTGCTCATTCGAAACCACCTCCCAGTATCCTTTGTAGGCAGCTTCAGCCAAATGGCCAACTTGAGCCAATAAAAGGGAAGTGTAAGTCACAGCAGAGCTTCAAAGCTTGACCCCGCAGACTCTCCTTCACAATGTTCCTCCTCTAAGATGGGTGAAGAGAGAAAGCAGCTACAGACAAGAGCAAAACAGGCATGGCTGTCCTATTAACCTTGACTTACATGACAGCTGGCGGGCTGGATTTGGCTTTAGCCATGGTTTACCAACCCTTGGATTAAGACAAGTTCAGGCTACCAAAGAGACCAGTCTTCCAGATAGAACCATCTGAGTAGTTATTTTGCTCTGCATGGCATCGTTAGCCACAAATTCTTATAATACACAAATATACAAACACACACAAACGTACACACAGAGCTGGCCCTCCATTTCCCTATTCAACCAACTACAAATTAAAAATTTTGCAAAACTGAACACTACAGGCTTTTCTCTAGTCATTACTTCCTAAGCATTGTAGCATAAAAACCGATTTATATAGCATTTACATTGTGTTAGGTATTAGAAGTAATCTGCAAATGATTTAAGGTACATAGGGAAAAGTACATATACAAATACCATACCACTTTATAGAAGGGACTTGAGAATCCTGTGACCAATCCCCTGTGGGGAAATTGAGAGATGACTGCTTGTTTTGGTGGTGCTAGAATTGAACTCAGGACTTTTGCACTGAGCTACATCCTCAGCCTCCTTTTTCTGAGATAGTTTCTTGCTAAGTTGTCTCAGCTGAGCTCAAAATTTGATCCTCCTGCTTGCCTTAGTACTGGCCATAGTGCTAGGATTACATTTTTCCCTTCATGCAGAAATGATCTGTACCTTGGAAATTCCCACCATCGTCTCCAATATGGCCGCTCCTCTGCCCTTTCACCACCATCTCTGTGGGCTCTGTCTGACCTCTGTTCTTCCTCCTTTGTAGGACCGACTCCATGATTTGCAGGGCCACAGATGAAAACGTGGATGGCCTTACTGGAAATTTATGAAGACTTTCAAGACAGCAAAAAACAGAACACTAAATCAAACACTGGCCCTTCCAAGCACGAGCCCAGGGTGCAAAGTGTGCCTAGCAGAGCCGTTCCTTCGCATCAGCATCAACCAGCCTGGAAAGTTTTCTGACAAACTTGTGACAAGCCTAGAAACTTGCCACCTGCGTGCTGCCTGAAGGGATCCTGGAATGGTTTTACACATCACACGAAGAAGCAGAAGAAAATAAGAAACCCAATTTTCTTTTAGTATATTACTTGTCAGACGGCGGAATGGGATATAATTATGGTGTGACATTTCCAACAGCAAATATGTTCCAGTGTAAGCAATTAACACCGGTTCTTTTGGCAGGCTTTAAAAGATTACTCAGAGACTGTGGTGTGCTACAATGCCCCATGAATAATAAATAATGTAACAGCGCAGCTAAGTTGTATACTAGGAGCAAAGTTCAAACTTTCTTGATGAAAATGGATTGGGTGCCGTTAACCCTCCATCGGCTTCACTTGGCTGAAGCAGATTCAGATCAGGAGTTCGCTGGATTCACCTAAGACATTTATTTACCTTGCCACAAAGAATGTCAACCCAAAAGATCCTACCAGCTGCTAGAAATTTGCAAAAAGTAGGGGGGTTTACAGGTGGCCCCTCAGAGGAGGGCACACTAGGAAGGCAGTGTGCACTGAGACCTACTGTCTGTGGGTTGTGAGAGTTTAAAGATGATGTACCAGGATTTGGGAGAATAATACCAGGACACAGGTTCCTATTTTCTCAGCCCATCTTAACATAACCAAAGGAGGTGTGGAGCTCCTTCTGAAAGCACAGCTGTGATCCCCAGAAATCAAGACCCAGGACCCCATCAACAGCCACCCACAGCCTCACACACCAAGGAGAGGTGGTCGAGACCATGGGTAGTGGGGAGAGTTTGGGTGCTTTCTCACCATTGGCACCATGTGCTGATGACTCTCTGTTGGGGTCATGGTGTCCTGTGTCTTGAAGATGCTCAACACATCCCAGGACTCTACCCCTCAGAAGCCAAGAGCACCACCCTCCACTCAGTGGTGACAACCCAAACGGTCCCCAGATGTAGCCAAGTGTCCCTGAAAAGACACAAGTTTAGACACAGCCTGGTCTGCCACCGTGAGGCCTGGAACAAACAGCTTCATTGCTCTGAGCCTCAGTTTCTCCACATATCAAAGAGCAAGAAACCGAGCCCACCTTATAGAGACGCTGTCAGGATCTGAGATGATATACGCCGAGTGCTTAGACCTGGCGGTTATCATGGCTGACCAATAAGTCGCCCACAATTATCTGCTCCCCTAGTCTCTGGGGAAGGTCCACAGTGAGTGAAAAAGACAGCGCCGTCCATTGGGAGTCTGTCCTCATCTAGAACTATTCCCGATCGGCAGGATTAGTGGGGGAACGGCAGAAAAAAGTCCTTACTGAATAATCCCCTGCACAATCCAGTCAACACAGCACTCACATGATCCTTGAAATCCAATTAGGTGGTACAGGAAGCTATATCTTAATTCCTGGCTGTATTGTAATTTGTCTGGCTGTGAGCAAACATTGTTTAATAATGTGTGACCTCAAACACAGGGGAATGATTCAAAAGAACCCAGAAAGGTGAGGGAAACTGAGGGGAGGAGCTTACTGCCACTTAGGAGACTTCCTGTCTCAAACAGCCAATGGGTGACTTTGGGCCCCAGTCTCTTCATCACTGACGCTTATGACTGGAGGTGCCTCCACCTCCCTCTCTCCACCCACTGTGCCCCTCCTGGCCTTGAGTGCAGATGTGCCACGTGTCTGGCAAAAGGAACTCATCTAACAAAAGGGATGCCAGTAATTTTTAGACTGTCGTCATCTATTGGTGCCTACTTTCCATCTAGCGCACTCCCAGGCAGTCTACACACTACTGTATTTGGCCCCAACACCCTTCCATCAAGCAGCGCATACACTGAGGGGGAAATGTTTGCTTTTTCTTTTTTGAGACAGGGTCTCGCTTTGTAGTTCAGGCTGGCCCTGAGCTCACTATGTAGCCCAGGCAAGCCTGGAACTCAGCAATCCTCCTGTCTCTGCCTCCCGAGTGCTGGGATGACAGGCGTGAGCCACCATACCCGGCACTGTGGTATGTGGTATTGATTGCTGATGGGCATGAATCACCATGCCCAACATTGTATGTGGTTACCGGGGATCAAACTCAGGACCTTGCGTTTGCAAGGCAGGCGCCGGAACCACTGAGCTAAATCTCCGGCCCGGGGAAATGGTTTTTGTGGTGATTCTTAGAGATTCCTAACATACATTTACTCCTGAGAGGTGCTGACAAGTCCTGCAGTCAAATAAAAACTTACCTCACTTTATTTAGCCATCATTTCTTGAATGTATTCAACTACAGAAACCCGTGGGCTGAGCAACAATCCTTAACATGCTTCTAAAATGATTGACAGCACCTAACATTAAGTGGACAGTTAATATACACTGGCCATACCCCGGGAACTGCACCCATATGACAGGCCTGGGCCCTTTCAGATGTGGCAGCAGAAGGCAGGGTAGTGCAGTGGGCACAGGTGCAGAGCTGGGGGACTGGCTATGAACACGGAGCTGCACAGTGAGCTGTGTGGCCTCGGTAAGGGCCTTCACGATGCTAACCCTCAATTTCCGGACCTTCAGACAAGAAGATGTGTGCTGCCCACGTGAAGCCAAAGGTCCTGAATCCCACACCAGACACCGCATGGAAAAGGCTCTGTTGTGTGCTCTCAGTGACGCTGGCTGTGGATGGACTGAAGTCAGGAAAGATGGCAGAGGTGGAGCTCTGGGCAAGGGTGCTGGGTGGTGATGGGAGGAGGGATGATGGTAGCGACCATGGCGGGCATGGCGCAGATGAGGAGGTCATGCTGGCCACAATGTGGCCGTGGTGGCAGTAATGGAGATGATGGTGGTGGCTGTGTTGGCACTCGTGGAGGCACTGAGCTCTCTGGGTGCACCATGCTTCCTTTTCCATCTTGGGTTGATAAAATTATATCCACATCTATTTACTTTGTCCAAAGACAATGTCTTTTTCCCTTATGGTTCCCTTTGCATCTGACTCTTTCATTTGTTTAGCTGCAGAAAATTATCTTAATGTCTTCACCAAACCACTGTCTGCCGTGTCAGGATTCTGCCTATGTTTATTTCCTCTCCTCTGGAGGCCCATACCCCCCTCTCCGGGCACCCACGAAAGTGGCCATTTAATAAACACATGTTGACATTAAATGGGGTGGATTTCTAAGGCACCAGAACTTTCCAAATTGGTTCTATCCACTCCAAAGGAAAAACGTGATCAAACACCTCAGCAAGAATCTCACATCCCTGCCCGCTTCAAGGAACCCCCCAGGGCAACTCGCCAGCACTCAGGGCATGGGGTAGAAGATGGCTCCACAGAAGGCCAGGCACGGACCCTCTCGCTGGGAGCAAGTGTGACGGTGCCCAGCTGACAGAGGGCTCGGGACAGAAGCAGCCTATGACAAGGACTTCCAGCTGCAGAGCCATAAAGTCCTCCACGCGGAGCTGCAGCCGGCAGGAGCAGCGTGGGGCGTTCTGCACACCAAGTGGCTGGTGGACGTGCCTCACTTCCAATTAGAGTTGGCTGCTGGCAGGTCCTGGGCTCACCCAGCCTGCAGACAGGCTGTGGGGGCTCTCGCACATTTTGCTTGTTTGTTTTCAATTAAAATAGTTGTCAAGTTGAATCATGAGATTACAGATAACAACTCAGATTTCTTACTAAAAATAAAATTATTGGAAGAACGAATACGGCTGGGCCTGCAATCTTCACAGCAAGACTGTCTGGATTTTTGAGTGTGAGCTGCACAGCTAGGTCAGCCATGGATTCATGCTCTGTCTGGCCCCATGAGGATATTGTGACCCCTGCGTTTTTTTGTTTTGCTTTGTTTTGCTTTTTGTTTTTTGTTTTTTCACTGGTACCAGGGATCAAACTCTGGCCCTTGTGCTTCCAAGGTAGTGGTACCACTGGAGCTAAATCCCTGGCCCTGTGACCCCTGCTTTAAATGACACTAAGGTATGAATGGTCAACAGCATACCGGTCAAAGGCATGTGCTTTGAGACGGTGCAGAAAGGCTTCATGGTTTGGATCTGCCTTTGGCTGGCTGGTGACCCATGTAAAGTACTTGCTCTCTCTCTAAGTCCCAGACTCTTTTTTATTTGAGACAGCGTCTCGCTTTGTAGTCCAGGCTGGCTCTGAGCTCACTATGTAGCCTAGGCAAACCTCAAACTCAGCAATCCTCCTGTCTCTGCCTCCTGAGTACTGGGATTACAGGCATGAGCCCCACGCCAGCACTGTGGTATGTGGTATTGATTGCTGGTGGGCATGAGTCTCCACGCCCAGCATTGTATGTGGTTTCCGGGGATCGAACTCAGGACCTTGCGCTTATGAGGCAGGCACCAGAACCACTGAGCTAACCCTCCAGCCCTAAGTCCCAGACTCTTGATGGGCCAAGAAAGGGCCCGAACAACAGTGGCTGCTCTACCCTGGCAGATTCAATGAGATCACATCTAGGAAGTGTTTATTGAGTGATTCCCATGGGAATCCTCCACAGGTGGGACTCCTGTCCCTGGTCTCTGTTTCAACAGAGATGGGACATAAACCGACTTGTCTTAGAATCCCAGGCTTGTGACAGACTCTAGATTCAAATGTGGAGAACTTGCCCCGTGCACCCAAGTTCACCGCCAACGTCCACTCTAGAGGTCCTCTGCTCCCAGTGGCACAAGTCATCCCTCTGGCCTGTGGCCATGCCTCTCCAGTGCACCCCTCTCTTCCTGTGAAGGTAACTACTCCCAAGGTCTTGTCTTTCCCCCCAGGGCGTAAGCATCTCAGCGCCTCAGACACTAACTTCTGCACGGCTATCCTATCTGCCTGCGAGTAATAAGTGCCTAATGAATTAATAAGCCCAATGAATAAATAAGCACAGAAAAAAATCAATCAAATCCACTATTAGGTACAGAGTCAACAGAAATGAAAACAATTTAATAACATCAGCTCATTGACTATGTTTTCTGACATCTCTAAAATCTCTCCTGGATCATTATAGATTTCACAGCAGCCCTCGCAGCACGCTCCACGTGGGACTCTGGCAAGTTAAGCACGTGAGAAACACAAAGAAAATAGAGCATCTTCTCTCCTCCCCAATCCTAAGGCTCGATTCCACCACGGCCAAGATGAGCCCAGCACGCGTTGGTGCACATCTGCAGTAAATCATTTCTGAGCCCACAGAGAAACGTCTGTCTGCAGGGCTGCATTAGTTATTAGCCTATCATAACAAAACAGATCATACAATCATAATGAATGTGGCCATAATGGTTTGCTGGCAGTTTAATCAATGCATTTCTCAACTGCAATTGAGCAAAAATAGGTAACAGAGGATCATTTGATCTATAATTTTATTAATTTGGTGTTATTTGTCTTCTGGTTATTTTAATGATCTCTCATTAGGAGAAAATGGGGAAACTTCTGGGGGAAAAAGAAAGTAGATTCTTCTTGCTCCTTGTTCTGCATGGCTGTATTTCACTGGGCAAAGAAGTGATTCAAAACCAGAGTGGGAACAGAAGTCCCTGGCTCCAAATGAAATGTCTTTCTGGGTTTAAGAACAGCTGCTTATCTCAGACAAGTCAGGGGAGGCGATCCAAGTCAGACTAAGCTTAGGGTGATGCTTATGTTACAAGTGTATGTTACAAGTGACCAGGAGGCTGCATAGCCGGGTCACCTCCATCGCTGCTCACTTTATACGTCCTATTGTGTGCTAAGCACAGTGCATTCCAGCCACTTTTCTCATTCTGCGAAGAGTGGGACCCCGGTATTCTCACTTATAAAAGAGGTTCACAGGGGATGGGTGACTTAACAAGGCAGTGGCAATGAAGGGGTGTGGGAGGGCCCCACCTCAGTGTCAGAATATTTCTTCTGCACAGGAGATGGACCACTGGTTTTCAGACTCAAAGATGCGCCGAGTCGCGGTAGATATTATGCATTCTGGATACTGAGTGGGAATTGTGACAAACGAATGCTTTCTTAGCAGTTCCTTTCCGAACTATGTCTCGCTTGATCATAGCGTTCAGGCTTACAATGCATTTGTTTTGTGCAGCAACTGTTTAGGGAGAACACAACATGCGGGCATGTTTGTACCTCGAGTGTCCTCTAAGTCCACAGTTCCCCATCTGGCAACCCTTGGCCTTCCTGGCATATAACTGCATTACCTAGTGCTCTCTCTATGTGCAAGCAACTGGCCCAAGCCTAATTTCAGGTGTCTCCATTGCAGATTTTTAATGACATACTCCTTCCTGACCATTTTTATCAGGGATGGCCCTTACAGGGAGGACAGAACAAAACCGTAAAAATATGGGAGGGATTCCAAGAAAGAGTGGGGGCCTACTGGCTGATGAAATGGTTTAATTCTGGAGTCTTGTCCCCACCTACCCAGAGTGCTGGCCCCTTGACATCCTGTCAACAATTAAGATGCAATGTCTACAGGTGCCAGGCAGGCAACCTAATGAGTTGGGAAGTCTGGTATGAGACCAGGGCCAGTGTTGAGGACCAACGAGAAGCCGATGCAAGTCCCATCACACAGAACGGACTCCTTTCAGCCACGGTGCTTATGTTGCGGCACTGAAGACACACGGATGCCACATCTTTCTAGTCATTTCAAGAGACATTGCGGAGCTCCAGTAACGGAACAGCACAAGTTGCCGGATCCAGCAACGGCAGACGACCGTGTTACAGCTCTGAGGTTGGGCACAGCAGGTCAAGGTGTCAGCAAGCCTGGTCCCCTGTGCGAGCCGAGGATGAGAATCCGCTCCCAGCCTCTCTCCTAGGTGCTGGAGGGTAGCTGCTTCCCCCTGTATCCCTGGCATCACTCTCTACCTTCAAGTTTCACTGACGCTCCCCTTGTGTGCATGCTTGTCTCTGAATCCACATTCCCTTTTTCTGCGAGGGTGTGTTTATACTGCGTGTGGGCCCACTCTACTGACTTCATTTTCCCTTCATCCTCTGCAAATATCCTATTACCAAATGTTATGGTTTAGATCAAAAACGCACCCTAAATGTCTTCTATTCAAAAGTGGGGTTTAGGGAAGGTGACTGGATCACAGGAGCGCTACACTCATCAGTGAGTTAATCCATTTATGAGTTCACGGCTGAATGTTTTGTTGGAAAGTGGAGACCGGGGCTGCACCTAGAAGGACATATTTTTACCTCTGCATGCTCCTTTTCTTTCTTTCTCTTTTTTCCTGCTTCCTACTCTCACGGGGGTGAGTATCTCTCCTCTGCCACGCTCCTCTATTGTGCTATTTCTGCCAAGGAACCAGCCAATCACGGATTGAACCCACTAAAAAAACCATGAACCCAGATGAACCTCTCCACCTCGAAGTTGTATGTGTTGTTGTTTCAGTGGCAGCAGAGTGATGAGTTTCCAGATTCACAAGTCCTGGGGGTTAGTACTTCAATGTTTTGTGAGGGATTCGGTGCAACCCATGCTATCCACTGAGCAGCAGCGCAATGGATTCTGAAACTCTGGGAAAAGTCTGGATGTGGGAACACCAGCATTTAAATAGGCACCCGGTACAGAAGGTAGCATAAGGAGAGATTTCAGAATCTCACATGGGATGTAAAGGATTAAAGATCCAGAGATGTTCGACAACTTTGATTTGGCAATAAATCCTTGGTGCGCCCCAAGTTTTAACATCCTGTAAGGTACCAATAGTGTGACTCAGTACTAATCACTAGTATTAGAATGGCTCCAGAGTTGGTACATTTCGGCACATTCTAAGTTTGGAAATCATACAAAGGTATGTATTTTTTTCCTAGCTGGGTTTTTCTCAGCAGACAAGTTAGCCTCCCTTGGGGCGGCTGCTTCCATTCCCTCCCCTTCCCACACACAGCCACGTGCCTTGGTTGAAGAGACCAGTGGAGTCTGAGGTTGAAGATCACAACTCTTTGTCCTGACAGGCAGCGAATAGGTTCTGTGGAGCCTTTCCCAGGGCTCCAGGAAGCTCACGTGTAATTACACTGAGCTGCTTGGGTTTCAGATTAACTGTGTGCCTGTGGCAAAGGTCTCTTCCTTCCTGTGAGACGCAGAGGTGTAATTAGAAGCCGGAGACAGCAATCATCGGCATTTCTTACCCATGTTTCTGAAGGATGATCCAATATTTATTGGGGCCCCACACTGCTCGCTGTGAGACCATGGTAGTGCCAATGCCATGTGCTGTTCACTGGCAATATCCAGGCGCTTTCCTAGCGTCACTTGGGGACTCTGTGGATTTACTTTGCGCTGAATATTTTAGCCAACGGCCCAGGTACAAGGGACCAGTGTGTTGGCAGTCCTTTGTCCTCATTTTCACGTCAATATCAAAACACTCCAAGCGCAAAGCCAATTCCAAATTCTTCTGAAAGTCGTCAAACGTTGGTTACTCAACAAACATTTGTTGAGCATCTGGTATGCATCAGGCCATGCCACCTTCTTAGAGCATCTTTCCAGGGAGTGTTGGGTTTCTGGGGCAAAAATCATCAGAGGGGTGTTTTGCTGTGTTTTCTTTTTGCTTCTTTGTTTTTGGTGTTTGTTTTCTAGTGAGGTATAATCAGAGCATTTTTCTCTGATTTTTCCTTCTATCTACCCCATCCCTGAAATTCACCGAAAGGAGTTAAGTAGTAGCTGTTCCATGTTAGACTTGTAGCTCATTTTCATCAGTTGGTTTGGAAGGCAATGGCACATGTGCACACATTTGAATGCACACTGCACAGAGCGAGCGGGGACCCTCAGCCTTTCTCTGAGAAGCAGGGTCAGCACATTTTCTCTGTAAAGGGACAGACTGTGAGTACTTCAGGCACTTGGAGCCATGTGGTCTCTGTTGCAACTACTCCTTTCTGCTCTTGAGGTTGGAAAGAAGCCACAGACAACCCTTGAGAAAGTAAACACACATGGGTGTCATTTTACCAAAGCAGTCTGACAGCTACCTTTGGATGGAGCGTCCCTGACAGGACAGCCCTTGAGGGTTTGTGACACTCTCGGATCCCACTAAGGGAAAAATCCCAAGTTCCCCTCGATGGCCTGCAAACCCCTGCACGATTAGCTGCTGCCTCGCTCTCTTTCCTCATCACCCATCCAGAGCTTTCCTTTGTTACTGTCTTTCTGCCACCTGTTGCTCTTCTGCTTCCTGGTCACGCCAAATGCTTGGTGACTTTAGGACTCTGTGAAGCTCTTCTCTCTGTTTCAAAAGCTCCATCGGAACTGGGCTCTTTCCTCCTCCATCTCTACCACTTCTAGGGCTTTTACAAATGAAGTTGATGTTATTCCAGATGCAGGAAACTCTCCATTTTAATCAGTCACTCTGAGGAACAATCCAAGTATCTTCCTCGATTGCATCCCATCCTTCTTCTCTACAGCAAATACAGCCAACTTCTGCCAAATTTGCCCTAGAATCAAGTCCAACTGTCCTATTTCTTACACTGAACTCACTGTCATTTCTAACCAGGATGAGCCCAAAGGCACACTCACTGGGCTCTTTGCCTGAAGATGTGAGCTATTCTTAACTAAGTATTCAACCATCCTTCATCTGTTCAGTTCACTAATGTTACCATCTGTCCATCCATTCATCCAACCATCCATGGCACTTTGTTTCAGAAGAGGTAGGTAGAAAAAGAAAAAAAGAAAGGAAGGGAGGGAGGGGGGAGGAAAAAAGGAAGGAAGGAAGGAAGGAAGGAAGGAAGGAAGGAAGGAAGGAAGGAAGGAAGGAAGGAAGGAAGGAAGGAAGGAAGGAAGGAAAAACAAGAAAACATGACTTGTCCTCTGGATACTTTAGTCTAATTTAGAACAGATATGCTAAATACATGACCATACAAATACACAACTATCTACAAACTTCAATAAATGCTATTTTTTTTAAAGTAGAGGCTGTACCTAGAAAGCATAACTGGATTTATGCTCAGTTCTGAGAAACAGCACGAGCCCACAAGGGTGAACCGAAGAAGAGCGATCACACAGGGAGCCACCCGAAGGCTGCCCTCCACAGGGGATGCTGTCACACCGAGGCACGCTGCAGAGAAGAGTTGGAACGACAGATGAAGAGACTGATCCCAACGAACCGCAAAGGTCCTGCCAGGGGTGCAGACTCACCCATGACGCTAAGCCCTGGGTGTGCTATTGGCGACCAGCGGCACGCTTCAAAGAACATCTTAAGAGAAGCAATAGACCCGGAAAGGAGAGTCCCTCAGAGGGATGCAGCAGGTGGGCCTGAGGGGACGCACTGGAGCTGTACTGTCACAGCCACAGGGGTGCCGGGGGCTTGGCCAGGGAGGCTGCAGGGGGCCGGGGAGGAATGGACCAGCGTGTGTGTCAGGATGAACAACCTCTACGCCGGCTGAGACATGAGAATTGAAAAATGATTTTCTCCATCTTTTCTAAAACAAGTCTCAGCCTATCAGCCTGTCTCCTGATTCTCCAGAATGGTCTGCTGCAATGAACAATGGTGACGCTAATAAGATGGTCGCCGGTCAGTGACTACCTGCTTTCTGTGTGCTTTGCACACTATCCCATTGACTAGAACCTGAGAGGTGGGTGATCCCCTTAATCCCATTTTACAGATGGCAAAAGTGAGACTTATGTCTCACTTTTTTTTTTTTTTTGAGACAGGGTCTTGCTTTGTACTTCAGGCTGGCCCTGAGCTCACTATGTAGCCCAGGCAAGCCTCGAACTCAGCAATCCTCCTGTCTCTGCCTCCCGAGTGCTGGGATTACAGGTGTGAGCTACCACGCCTGGCTGTGTTGTTTATTTTTTAATTTTTATTTATTTATTTATTTTGAGACAGGGTCTCGCTTTGTAGTCCAGGCTGGCCCTGAGCTATGTAGCCCAGGCAAGCCTTGAACTCAGCAGTCCTCCCGAGTGCTGGGATGACAGGCATGAGCCACCACTCCCAGCACTGTGGTATGTGGTGCTGATTGCTGGTTGATTGTTGGTGGGTGTGAGTCTCCACGCCCAGCATTGTATGTGGTTACGGGGATCGAACTCAGGACCTTGTGCTTGCGAGTCAGGTGCCGGAACCACTGAGCTAAATCTCCGGCCTTTACGTCTCACTTTTTAAGTGAACAAGGTGAAGCAGTTCAAGGTGCCATAGCTACACGTGGTAGAACTAGGCTTCAACTCAAAGACTAATGATTAGCAAAGGCAGAGACCTTTCTTCCATTCAAAGTTTCACAAGGATACTTCCCAATACACTGGGAGCCAGGCACACCACCACACCACCCCGAGGAGCCTCATAGGATCCCATAAAGTTTGAGGCTGAGCTCCACTGATCTGCTGGAGTCTTTATTGCTCTACAAATGCATTATTAAACAGCCACTAGGGTCCTCCCCATTGAGCCTTTTAAATTACAGTTAAATTCCTTGATAACATTCCACACACCTAACAGTGCAGTTCTTGTGTTCGCAGCAATAAACAAGGGAGGGAGGGAGGCCTGCAGAACCAGGTTAATTGCTCTTGGAGGTCTGGGCTCAGGAAGCAGTGGCAACGGTGCCATTATATTCTCTGGGTCCCCCACTGCAACGCTAATGAAGTCCAAAGACACACGGCTGAGTGGAGCAGTCTGAGGAGTGAGACCCGGGTTCTCCCACACCTGGCCTGGCTGCTGTGCCTTGCTGTGCCCTAGGTCACCGTGCAGGGACCCTCTCTCCTGGGAGTTCTCCTGAGAGCAGGTGTCAGGTTCCTGGGAATGTGAGACAGCATCGACACTCTGCCACCTATGCAGACAGCAGGTTTGCTGCTCCCTCGGGTCGTACCAAGATTGACTTTTGGAGGACAGGACTCAGTAAGACAGGTAGGTTCCGCCCCTTCCACAATTCTCAATCTATGGAAGCTGGGGGGACAGAGTAGCCCACTAGCTCAGCCTAAGACAGGAGTCATAACGTAGTTGTTTGTAACTACTAGACAGCTCTGGGCCAAGTCCAGCCCATGGGTTATTAAAACACAATCACACCCATCTATTTACACATTGAGCTCAGTAGTTAGAGACCTTGTACTCTGCAGGTATCTATTATCTTGCCCCTTATGGGAAGCCTGTCAACCTCCGCTACACAGTACAAACCAGGTCAGGCCACTGTTTACTCAATACCCAACGGCTCCCTACTACCTTCAAATAAAGGAGAAAGGACTCACCTAGAACATATCACCCCGTGGGAGCACTCCTTCTCTGGGAAGTCGACAGAGGGAAGATGCTCCAGCACAGGGACAGAGTGAAAATTAAGCGAGGAAATGTGTGTTGTTAGAAGCGCTGATTTTCAAGAGCGTTGATACAACACGTCTAGCCTAAGGTTTACTGTTTTATTCACTCGCAGGTACTCCACTCAATAGTTTTAAGTATGTTCACAGAGTTGTATAAGTAATCTCTAGATCTTTTTCACCTTGCAAAACTGAAATACTCTTCCCACTAAAAAAATAAGCCTTCAGTTTTCCTGCTTGTGGCTCCTGGTGACCACTGTCCTGTGCTCTATGAATCTGACGATACCAGGTACCTCCTAAGGGAGGGAGCATGCATACTTGTGCTTTTATGAATGGCTTCCTTCACTCAGAAGAATCTCCTCCAGGTTCCTCTGTGTGGTACCAGGTGGCAGAATTTCCTTCCTTTGTTTTTAAGGCCAAAGGACCCCCACTGTATGCATAGACTATGTTTTGCTCATCCCTGTTTTGAGTGGTACTGCAGTGAATGGGGCTACCAGTGTCACCCCAAGACCCTACTTTCAATGTTTTGGGCCACCTACTGGGTACAAGCACTAACCTCCTCCCCTGAATCCATCCAGAGATTGTCTCATCAGTCCCCAGAGCCTCGCTGCAAGGACAGAGCTATTATTATCATGCAAATGCCCTTATAATTATCATCCACACTGGGAGGCTCTTGAGGGAGAGGAAGCTCCATTAATAAATACGGCAGGACAACAGCATAAATCAGGACTGCACCATGAGAGTCAAGATGTCACCATCATCCCTGTTTGACAGATTAAACATGAGACACAGAGTGTGAGGTCCGCTGCTCAAGGTCACATAGCTAATGAGAGGCAAGACCACCAGGCAAACCTAGGTCAACTGTCAGAAGCTCTTATTGGTAAACACAGTTCTTTCAGGCCCTGTACCAGTCAGCACTGAAGCCAGCAGTGTCTACTTGTCACGGCCATTCAGGGTGAAAAGGGGTCTTCGGGAGTAATGGGGTCAGGTCACCAAGGACTCAGAGTGATGGAGCCAGCAATGGAGCCAGTGTGATTGCTGTGTGAGAACTAAGCACACAGAGGAGGCAGCACCCTCGCCCAAACTGGAGGAGGTCATGTCAGTATTGGCACCAGCCACATGTGGGAGAACTGTTGGTGGGCCATTCTGTGTGCTGCTAGAGGTCCGGCAGCCTTAACGGGGCCCAGTGGCAAGATGCCAGCAGCACCTCCCACCCCAGCTGTGACAACCAAATGTTTCTAGACATGGCTAAATGTAGCAGGACATAGTAGCTTTGTTTGAGGGTCATGGACCTGGAGAAAGGGCAGAGCTTGTACATGGAATTTCCCCTAGGTTGGTTGTTCTTCTTCTATTATTATATTATCATTATTGTTAGTAGTAGTAGTAATAATAGTATTTAAGCTTAAACCCAGAGCCCTGACACTGAGCTACAACCCCAAAATCTACCCTATCTCTACCTTTTTAAGACAGAGTCTTGCTAGGTTGTTCAGGTTGGGCTTGAACTAGCAATTCTCCTTCCTCAGCTTCCCAGAGCATTGGGATTACAGGAATATATCACCATACAGGCTCCAGGTGGGTCTTTCTGCAGGTGGCCACTCTTGACAATGCAACTTCTCAGGCCCTGTCTGACCAGGCTCTCAGCCCATGGCCCTCCTCCTGATTCCCACACAAGCTCAAGTGTGCAGACAACTATCTTCATTATAAAGGAGGAATCATGGGACCAGAGGAGTGGGAACTGGAGATGTCACTACCTGGAAACCTAAGGAGGCATCTTGAGAAGAAAGGGGGTCCTTTTTGGAGGATGAACCTGCTTTAGAAGCTTCCAGCATCCTGCTGGTGACTAACACAGGATAGACTATTCCTCTGTCACCCTGTGTGGGGTGTCCATTCAAGAGTAGAATGGGCAAGCTTTTTGCCTCATGAATTCCCAGTCTTGGGGCATGCAAGAAGCAAGCCTCAGAGGATGGCTCCCAGAGGCTTAAACTCTACTGTCCTGATTCACCGCTGTGGTAGCAAACTATCTTTTCTCTGGTGCATTCCAAATTGTATTAGCTATGCATGTGTATGGGCAGACAGACAAAACAGTTACTCAGTATAGCAAAAATCTAGCAATGACCTAAACATCCATCCATAGAAAACAGTAAACTACACAGTAGTATGTCCAGACTCTGAATTTCTAGCCTTTAAAAAGCACTATACAGGCCTTCCCTTCACCCCTACATGTAAGTTCTAATGAGAAAAACAGTTCCATACAACTTTAGAATTCTCATCACATGAACCCTAGATCCTATACTTCTCTAAGTTCTGACTTTGTCAATTTCCTATCAGCTTTTGTACCGGCTGGGTTTACATATCTAAAGGAAAACAGTGATGGGTTTCCAGTGATGAACTCTCAGAAGCTACTGGTGAAGCTGGATATTTTTCCTTCGTTTTTAGTGTTGTTTTGTTTTTCACTGATTAATTTTAAATTTTCTAGATCTTTTGATTTTGATTGATAGATCTTAAGTGTTTACAGGTAGGGGTACGATATGCTGTTCGACATATGTGTGCAATTAAAGAAATGATAGTAAAACTACATTGTGCAGTACTTGGGAAGAGCTTTTTCTTGGTACATTCCTAGAGCACAAAAAGTTACATTTGTTGTGGCTGGGTTTGCACATGTGTGCAATGTCCTAGTTCTTTCTCAAAAACCCATTCCTCATTCCTCCCTTGAGCAAGTTTCAAAGACTGAAAGGAAAAAATCTGCTCTCTCTCATACGGCCCTGCCTTCTTCCCACCTTCTCTATTTGGTGGCTGGAAGCATCCCCGGGGACAGGCTCTCGGCAGCCTCCTGGTTACTGAAAATGGTTCTCAGTCACCCTGCATCACACTCAGAGGTGAGAGCTATTAATTGGTGCTTTGTGGCTCAGCCTTGCTCCTGATTTAGGGCAACATAAACCCTCCTCAAAACTGCGAAGAATAAATTAGTTTACTAATTTCACCATTAAGAGTTTATCAACGTGAGCACTATTTCAACCATCCCCTAATCAATCACCATTTTCCGTGTTTATCTCCTATTCAATTTTTACCACAGGGTTCTATACGCATCAATTTGCCTGATGCTCTTCCTACATATGTTTTAAATTACTTTATCATTGTATAAATTTCACAGCCATTAAAAGGCCCTAATACTAGAATGGCTGACATGGTGTTAAAAATTGGATTCAATTCCATGGGGTAATAAATTGTGACCTAAATCCAATCTCTCATGGGTGACTGAAGGATACAATGAAAAATTATTGCTTTGTCATTTTTACACTAACACAAATATACTACAGAAACTAGAAACTGACAGAAAAATGGGAGGTAACTGTTCCTGGCTATTTGTCACTCAAGGTAATGGACTGACTTTGAACACCAGTCCTAGGGGCCTAGGGGTCTTGGATGGGAGCAGCTCCCTCCAACCTGGCTTCATGGTCTCTTTGTAACAGATGGGAGATGCCACAGAGTAAATGGAGTCACAGGAAGCTTCCTTTGGCCAAAGGCAGCTGCTCCTATGGGCCAAAAAGGTGGGCAAGTCCCTGACCCTGAGCCAAGGCCTATGAGTTCAGGGCTTTGCTCTGCTGTGGGAGAAATGTGTGGTGTTTGGCATGTGTTTGTCCTCTCTGTGCCTTAACACAGACTTATAAGAAATAAATGAGTCAGTAGGGCTGTAGCACTTAAGATAGATTCTTGTGTATTTTGCAATCCCCGAGGAAAGGCTATCTTAATGCGAAAGGGTTTGGGATGACAGAGATTTTCATATCTTGGAATATTTGCACATACACAACGAGCTGTCTTGGGGAAGAGCCCAAGTGTAACTGATGTCTCACTCAACCCTTATACACACAGCACACGGGGGATGGTACACAATCATTTTTAGTGTGCTTGTGTTTGCAACAACAGTCAGAGTGCCACTTCCCACATGCAGAATCAAGTCAGCCCTTGAGACTGCTTGGATGTTGGTGCCTTTTGGATTTTAGATTTGCAGCTTAGGGATGCTCAGCCTGCATTTAGGAACAGAGGCCTCCATTCCCTAGTGCTTGGGGTGGCAGCAACGCTGAGCCCCAGTCAGAGAGTACGGCTCTCACAGATATGCTCGGGGACATCTCCCTTAGCTCTTGGGATCAATCCTTTCATGCCTCTGGGCTGCCTTGTGAAGGGGCCACATCGCACGGAGGTGAAGGCATGGGCTTTGGAGTCAAGCAGAGCTGGGTCTGAGTTCGAAGTCTGGCCCTTGCGAACTTTCTAAGTCCAGCCCCTGAGGCTGTCTCCCTCTGTGCCATGTGGTTAGAGAGCTGATTTTCCTCCACATCCTGGAGGGGTGTGGAGCCTCGAGGAGCTCAGGCTTGTGAAGGGCCCCCACCCCACAGTGCGCAAGGGAGACCCTGGGGAACACAAGTCCTAGTGTCCCAGTCCCAGAGGGTCTGGAGGGAAAAGTGACTCATAAACAAGGATTTGGCTCTTACAGCCCAAGTGGTCTATGGAAGACCGTCAAGTCCACTGTAAAGTGACCTACGCTCCAGGATCAGGAAAGGTGGCTTGGGCTCTACTCAAAGACTCAGGGAACTAGGGTATGGGGAGGGACAATCACAGAAGACTAGAGGAGGTGCCACTGGTGTGAGGTCCTAGTGCTTGGCTGGCAAACGACTGGAGGGCAGAGTTAAAGCAAGCCACGTTCACAGGTTTGGACAAGGATGCATGAACTGGTGTGTTTGCTCACCCAAAGGACCCTGCGAAAACCACAACTAGGTTCTGTCTGAGCTGTTTTCAGGGTTCTGAGTGGCGGACACAAAGCCACCGACACCAGAGACGGAAATGGGTCAAAGAACAAGACGGTCTCCTTTGAACCCTCATCCTCTCTTGGCCTTTTCCCCCAGCACTAACTTTCACTGCTGGTTTTTCTTAGGGGATTGAAAAAAGTAGGATGAAAAGTTGAGTGCTCTGTTCACCTGGCTACTTCTGGAACCACAATCAGCTGCTAATCAAGAGATAGCCCATCACTCAAACCTCATTCCTGCCACAGACAAGAAGTGCTCTTGGTGACTGCAGAAGGAGTGACCTGGGGGACCAACATTTCCAGTCTCCTGCTAGTGGCTGTGGCAGGTCCAGTACTCCAGAGATATTCTATTTCTCTACTCTCTTCACTTGGCTCTGGGCAAGGAGACCTCCATACACTCCTAGGAAGATGTAGGGAGGCCAGGCCCCACATGTACAGACCTGCTGTACTCTTATGCAGCTAGAGAGGTCAGACTGAGGCCAGGGACCTGCCAAGCAATGGGTATCTGAAGATGCATGAGAGTGAGGTGCGGACATCGCAGAGTGGAGTCTGGAGTAGGAGACACATACACTGTAGGGGACGCTTTCTTCATGGGCTGTGCTAAATTTGAGAGGAAATAGTACTGGCTCTATAAGAAAGGAAGAAAAGAAAGAAAGAAAGAGAAAGAAAGAGAGAGAAAGAGAGAGAGAGAAAGAGAGAGAGAAAGAAAGAAAGAAAAAGAAAGAAAGAAAAAAGAAAAGAAAAGCAGAGAAAGAAAGAAGGAAGAAATAAAAGAGAAAACCCACGCACTCACCTGCGCACTCCTGGCCTGTGAATGACATGTGCATCATGCTCTAAGACCTCCCGCTTCCACATTGGTCCCCACAGTCAACTCTCAACACCGCAGCCAGGAAGGTCCTGTTAAATGTGGCTGAGCACAACCCTGACACCTGCTCTAGCTGCTCCAGAGGCCCCTCGACCTCAGCGGAGGTAAAACCCAGCTTCAGAGCCTGAGCCCAAGGGGTTTCCCTCTCTTGCTCCAGCAACTCAGCTCCTAGCCCTGAACTCCGGTAACACACACCCGAGGTGGAGGCCTCCTTCTTGCTCTTCCATTTACCCTGCCCCCTCCTCGCAACATCTACCTGCTGGCCTGGCCCAGCCCCTCCCAGCCTCATTTTGACACAGACAAGGTTTTGCTCTGGCACATAAATTCCATGAAGACAGTTTTCTGCTTGGCCCACTGCTTTTTTTTTTTTTTTTTTTGAGACAGGGTCTCACTTTGTAGTTCAGGCTGGCCCTCAGCTCACTATATAGTCCAGGGAAGCCTCGAACTCAGCAATCCTCCTGTCTCTGCCTCCCGAGTGCTGGGATTACAGGCGTGAGCCACCACACCTAGCACTGTGGTATGTGGTATTGATTGCTGGTGGGCGTGAGTCACCACGCCCAGCATTGTATGCAGTTACCAGGGATCTAACTCAGGACCTTGAGAATGTGAGGCAGGCAGACGCTGGAACCACTGAGATAAATCTCCGGCCCAGCCCACTGCTTTTTCCTGGCACCTAAAACACCATGCCTGGCACACGGTAACCTTGTAATAAATATTGGCTGAATGAATGAATGTATGAATGAATGAACTCAGTATCCATGGAAACTGGAAACCATTCCATTTGGGAATAGCTCAAATTCTTAGCAAACTGTTCCACAGTGAGATAATGTCTATTCCAAATGACTTGTGCTCCAGTAGGCTCTTTAGGTTGCTCAAACATAGCCTAATCTTAGCTGGCTCTTCTGAAGTCCTTGAGCACAGAGTTGGTCTTTGTCTGGCCACGACTGCACCCACACTGGACTGTGAGGTCCAAGAAGGCAGATCTTCTCCATCTTGCTCACCGTATCTCTGTAATTAGCACTTTGCATGGTACAGCGGTATTGAGGTAGCTGTTCAATGTATCCTTTGAATGAGTGAAGCAGATTAAATATATTTAAGTGTGCCATGGGGAAGAAGGACATTTACGTTCAAGCCAAGCATCCCCCAGCATCCTTGGGGTCTTCCTACCTTCTCACTGAGGTCTAAGAATGCAAGAGGGTGTGAAATCAGCGATGCATTTGCCCCTCATGGTTGCACTACTCAGTAAGCAACAGATACGGTGAATCTTACAGAGGGCCAGCTGCCAGGAGAACCCCTGATCCTGCTCCAGTTCAGTCAAGAAGCGGCTTGCCAAGTGGAAAACCTGAATTACTAGGAACCTCAAATTGCCTGCAACGTGCCTGGCAACAGGGCCCAGTCTGAAGGTGCCTGCATGAGCTGCTGTGGGAAGGGAAGAACTCGGTGCCACAGCAAGGGGTGGCCAGAGCAGCGGAGAGCTGGCAGCCACCTAGGGGCCCCGGGGCCCGGCACACACACAGACCCGCCCTGCTGTCTCTGGAAAATGCCAGGGAGCCAACCTTTTCCAACAGCTCCTTCCAGCCTTGAACGAAAGGAAAGCCCATCAGTCAGGCTCTGGTGGAAAAACCGCTCTAAGTGGCAGTCCACAAATACGGAGCGGGGCGCTCTCTGTCCCCGCTCTGCGGACATCGCTGTGAGCACGAGAAAGGGGAGAGAGAAGAGCCTGCTATGCACGATCCTCTTGTGGAAAATACACTTGGCTCGGGAAGCCTTGAGGTGTGTGCCAAGTTTCCGAAAGGTGTGCCCAACGTCAGCTGGGAAGGGCATTAATCCCACTCCGTCTGGGCCTTGGGTTTTCATCTTCTCCCAGCACCGAAGACTTCTGGCTCTGTGTTCGACCTTGGCAGTCAGGGAGCAAGCACGCCCTAGTGACAGCTCTGAAAAGGAACGGCAGCGGTCACGCAAGCTGGCAGCATGACGCGCCCAGAAGAGGAGGAGGGGCAGCGGAGGAGGTGGAGGGTATCTGTAATATTTACCGTGCCTACATATGTAGCTTTCTAAAAAGTCTTGCGCATGGCAGCTGCTTTCTTTGTGACTCCAGCACTGCAAAGGGCGGGGACACCATATCCCAGTGCTTCAGAAGGAAAAGGCAGAGCGGAATTGGCCGGTTGGACCTCAAGATGGAGGTCCATGGAGGACTGTTGGCCACAGTTCTCTGACTCATAGTAAAATGTTCAACAATGTTCCTTGGAAGAGGCAGTCTGAGTGGCCCTTGTGTCCAAAAGCAACCTCCCAGCGCAGACAGCCAATCGAAGGCTCCCTGAGAGAGGCCTTCCACGCCCGTGACCCAGATGGCTCCCTCTCCAGCTCTGTCACGTCGTCTGCACAGCTCCCACGACGGCCAGACATCAGACAGCAAAATAAATTACTCACTCATCCCTCAGGTCTGTCCTATTAGCGCAGAAACTCCGTGAAGGTGGAGCCATTCCCATGCCAGAGTCAGCGGAGATGGTGGCACAGGGCGAGGCCTGCACAGGAGGAGGCATCCTCTACTTCTGTGCCCGGCTCTACCCCCAGGATCTGGAACAAGGTTTGGCACATGACAGCCTCCAGCTGTGTGTGTTTAGCTAACAATGGCTTTTATATTTTTAACCAGATGGGGGAGAAAAACCAGAAGTAGAATAACATTTCACAACAAATGGGAATTATGTGAAATTCACATTTCAGTGATTGTGAATAAGATTTTACTGAAGCACAGCCACTTCGGTCATTTAATTCCACATTGTCTCTTCACACCACAACGGCGAAGGTGAAGAGTTGTGACAGGGACCATGCGGCCTGCAAAGTCTCAAGCACACACCTGGCACACGACAGAATCACGGCTGGGCCCTGGCCCTGAACACCGCCTGGCAGGGAGCGGGCGATGCGTGAGTGTGACGTTATAACATTATCCAGATCCATCACAGTCTCCTCACTGCCTCAGGAAGTCCCAGCGCACACTGGGGACGCATACTGTCCGGCTCCCTCCTCTAGCCGGGCTCTCTGCCTCTGCCAGGGACAGACGGAAAGGGACGCAGATGGCGCTGGGCAGACGTGGCCTCGGGAAGCAGCCAGCCCCACCCACCTGGCCGGGGATCTATTTGGCTTCATTTTTTAACTTTCCCCAGCTGTTCCCTCATTTTCCAAATGGGCCACGTAGCAAAATACCTGGGAGTCAGTGGTGTCTTCTGCTGATAGACAGGGAAATCGAGGCACTTATCCTGGAGCCACTCAGCCACTAACACTGGCATCCATGTGTCTGTTGCCCCTCTGGTTGGCTGCCAGCCAGTTTTCTAGAAGCTTGAGTGGTGTAGTCACCCCACGACCCCCGGGATTTGGGGTGGGTCAGGAGACAGCCTTACCCCCAGCTGGCACTGCCATCTGCCACTCTCTCTGCCCCCCTCCTGAGACTCGCTTAACAGAGCCTCGGGCCCTGCAAAGGCTGATGGGTAAAGATGGTTTGCTTGGCGAGCGCACACAGCGTCTCTGCTGTCAGAACCCCTGTGTTGGCTCCTCCTCCCCATCCTAAGGCTGTGCTCCCCAGCCCCCTGCAGACACTTCTGCTCTACAGCCAGCCCGGGATGCACCAGCACTACCTTTTGCAGCGCTCGCTGGAGAACCTGCCTGATGAAGAGAGAGGGCAGCTCTGCCCAGCTACGGAGTGTGCGCCTGGAGGAGCGGGGACACGGCTCTCCCTGGACTGCACTCCTCTCGCCTCTCCGAGCCTCTGCCCCTGACTGGGCGGCACGGGACAGGGAGGGCAACTCACCACCCTCACCTGGCACAGCACAGGGGGAGGGGCGCGGAGGGCGGGGTGGGGCCAGGCGGCCAGCAGCCATTTGTAGATGTCTTAACTCGGGGTGCAGGGAAGCTGCCGGGCCTGAGACCACCGAGAATGACACAGAACACACGGTACCTGGCGGCTGACCCAGCCTGCTTCCCATGGTCTTCATCAGGAGAGAGTGTGTGCCAGCCAGAAGGGGGTACAGAGGTGGGGCCCAGGGTTGGGGCATCACTTGTGTCAGGGCTTCTGGTCTGGGAGGCTTCCCTGAGGAATTCCCTCTTGGGCTCAGACTAAGAATGGCTAGAGAGGGGCCAGAGATTTAGCCCAGTGGTTCCAGCGCCCACCTAGTAAGTGCAAGGTCACAAGTTCAATCCCTGGTATCCCCCAAATAAAAAAAAGGCAAGAAGAGGTACTAGCTGGACAAGAGGTAGTGTAAACAGGGCAGAGGGTGATAAGAGGACCAGGAGGGCCTGAGAGGATGCCAGAAACAAGTGGGGCCATGCACGCCTGAAGAGAACAGGTCATTGGGTACAGCTGGCAACAATACAAGCCCCTCCAGGAGTCCCTGTGCCCTCTTCCTTCTCAGCTTATAGAACTCTTCACTGTGACTCTATTCCTGTCTGCTAGGCTATGGGCCCTCGGGCTGTTACTTTTATATGTACCCTCTCACATTAGCCTGTAGACTGTGATGGGAGACAATGAATATTTGTGTCCATTTTACAGATGAGAAGATAGAGGCACCTCGAGGTGGGGGTCATAGAGCTACTAAAGACAGAATGAAGGTACAAACCCAGTTACACAGAGATGTCTGCATGGAAAACTCCTTTTCCCACTGCAGACTGCCTTTGCCTTTCAACCTGGTATGGTCGCCTTTCCTTAAGAAGGGAAGATCCTATCAGAGGAACCCAAGGCCCCAGGGTGGTTCTGGAGGCCCAGGACAGGACAAATGTCCAGGCGGTTGTATGTGGATATACGGCGGTGGCGGTAGACATCCTGATGGCCGCGTTGAGCCCAGCGTTGGGGTGGCTGGCTTCTCGTGGCCCTGGGGGCTGAAGGCACAGAGCCTCCTTAGAAAACCTTCAATGACTCTACCTGTGCCTGGATGTGGGTAGACAGTCCACAGTCCCTCTCCCCTTGTGACAACAGGTGTCCCTCCAGCTTCCCCTCGGCTCCTTCCAAACTGCTTTCTCCAGGAGACAGAGAATGAAGGAGACAAGTCGCGAGAGGCCAGAATGTCTCACAGAGAGCCAATCGTGCCCTGGGCTTGTCCACTCTACCTTATGGAGGAGTGGGAATGGATTGAGGGGCAGATGGTGCTGCGGGGACAGGTGCAGAAGCCTTTCTCAAAATCTGTTTGCTCTGAGATTTTCGGACCATCAGCCCCGAGGGACTGCCTCCTTGCTTACACGCCACTTTCAGCATCCTCCGGGCCGGCTCTTGGGTGACTGAGGCTGAGTTAAACAAAATGATGGAACCTTGTGTCCCGCTGTGTGGGGGCACCTGGGTAGTGGTACATTTACTCATGTATTAAGTTTCTCTGTATCCTGCCTCCACTTCCTCGCTTCACAGGCAATAAAAGGACCACTAGGCTGAAGCTCAAATCCCGCCTAACACAGGGAATTCCGGGTGTCATGGTTTCCAGAAAGGGAACACAATCTCCCCATGGGGTGTAATTACATCTTAGCTTTCTACAGAAGAATAGTTTATGGCTTAAATGCTATTAATTGCAAGCCGTTTTGTTCCACGGGAAGTTGTTCATTGATAACTACCCAATTAGGGTTATTTTGCAATTAGTCTATTCACAGTAAATTTATTGCAAAAGGGGGAAGCTGTGGTGCAGCAAATTAAAGTGCGGCTGGGGCTGGGTGAGCAACACTCCTTCAATGCCAGTCTTATTAACCAGCCCAGAGGTCCCTGGAGGTCATGGCACCTTGGCCAGGCAGGAAGCGCCTCAGAGCAGCCCAGCCAACTTTTGAAGCAAAACCACACCTAGAGATATCTCAGCATAAGCAGGAAAAGGCAAACTCTGGCTCATGGTGGAGAGATTCTGATTTTTTTGTTCTTGTGGGTCTTGCAGTAAATATCTACTTAGCCACACCCGCTGGCCCGTCACAGTTCTGGCCCGAGCCTTCAGCCCTTACAAGCCCTCTGAGGTAAGTGTGATCACACTCACCGCCCTTCACAGATGGAGACACCAGTGCACAGACAGGTCAACCCAAGTGCCCAGAGTCCCACAGCTCACACAAGGGACAGGTGGGACTTGAATCCAGGGAGTTCAGCTTCCCAACTACATTCCTCGCTGCTGCTGACATGGGCAATTTTGCTCCCCTACTGACGCCCTCCTTTCCCTCCTCGAAACCACACTGAGGACAGAGCACATGCAGCTAACAGCAGGACAACTCCTAGGGGCTTATGGGCTAAGCCTCCTGCTCCTGAAGAGAAACAAACTTATGGGAATCCAGGCTCTGTAACCCTCACACCAGCTCACCTAGACTCTTAGATCAAAATGAGTTCATAACAGACTTGTCATAGACTGACACAAAGACCCAGTGTGATACGTCATGGCGGCCCATGTGTTCCTACAGATGGTTCCTGCCTTAGGAGGCTTTAACATCAGGTTTTTTCACCTGATGATGGTGCAAAAGTGAGTTTGTATGACCATCTTGGTCTTCAGTTTTAGTTCAATATTCAATCAATAACATTTGCTATTTAAAGTGTTGTTATAAAACAGGTTTTCTGTTAAAGGAATTTACCTACCTCTGGCCTAATATGAGTGTTTCAGCATGCTGAATGTAGGCCAGGCTAAATTCTGACGCTGGGTAAGTTAGATATATAAAGGGCATTTCCAGCTTAGTGGTATTAGCATAGATTTACCCGGATGTCACTCCATTATAAATTTAGGAGCATGGGATTATAGTGCTAGTATTAAATGGGGACGAAGCAAAGGATGGATTCCAGGGCCAAGTCTGACCTGTGGGTTATACCTACAAATTAAGTTTTATCAGAACCTAACCAGATATATTTGTGTTTGTATTTTCACTATAATAACACAGTTTAGGAGTCAGTGGTCATGGGGACTATATAGCCAAGGACTCAGACATTCATGATTTGGCCCTTCTTGGAACCTTCTTGGCCCTTCTAGGATTCCACTGTCACTTAACTCAGACCTCTGAATCTCCTCCATCACACACTAGTCAATAGAAGATTCTGGAAAGGTCCTGCTGTATTTAGTTATGCCTATATTCTATGATGTGTGAGGCCAAGGAAGAGCACAGATGGGGGCCACCTTGGGTCAGGTCAGGGTGACATCATGAGGGAGAAACAAAGATTTTCTTCTGAAATTTCTGTTCAAAAGAAAGTACGGCACAGAGACACACTGGCTCCTTAAAACTCAAAGATAGATACGAGCTTGATGAAAATGTTAAAGTTACCCCCTGGTGCACAGTCTCTGCAGAGAGACACAGAAAGGGTTATTATGTGTCCCTCCAACTCTCTCTTGTCGCTCGGTATGTGGCCAGCACCTGTGTGATCAGAGCCTCCCACCCCGCGATTAGTGGTAAACACTGAGGTGCACACAAGTGTCCCTGTATTGGGGATGGCTGGTCCCAGGGCCCCCTGAGGAGGTCAAAATGCACAAAAGATCAAGAGCCTTTTATTATATAAAGCAGTGCAGTATTTGCATATAATCTATGTACATTCTCTTGTGTACTTTAAATCCTCTCTGGATTACTTATATACCTTATATAATGCAAATGTAGCTGTATTGCTTAGAGAATAATAAAAAATTTATCTCTAATATAGAAGAGAACAAATTTTAAGCATAGTTTCAGTATTCACTTTGTTGAATCCACGAACGGGGGACACATGGATACAAAGGGGACTGTGCCTGAAGTGCAGAGGCATCTCGTGAACTGGGAGATCTTGCACAGCTCTCGGCCCCTCTGCAAGCCCCATGCGGTCACGTGCTCAGTGAGGCCCGTGAACAAATGTTTCCGTAGTGGTCTCTGAGTCTCCTCCCAGGAACCCCGTTCACCCTGCACCTGGACACAGGTGTCTCCTCCACGCGGACAGACAGACGACCCAGGATCTGCTGTGTTAGGGGGTCGCCGGGCAAGCCTTGCCTGGCTCCTGAATGCCCATACTTGGGGAGAAGTGAAAGCCCCCATAACCCCATCTGCATCTGTGTTCCCTTCTCCCTGTCCCCTAGGAACTCTAAGTCATCTTTCCTTCTCAGTGTTAATCTGGGATCTCTTCTCCTCATGCAGGACCAAATCAAAGCAGTTTTGTGTTTGAATTTGGAGACAAGAGGAGCTATTCTGAACCTCTGCTGCATGGGGAGGGACAGTAGGGCCTGCTGCATCGGGCACTGGGACACGACGACAGTGGAGGGGCCCAGGAGCCGACCGTGAAGTAGCCCCCAGAGGAGAGCCGAGCTCTTAGTGCCTGCTACTCTGATCACAGGAAGCTCTGATCAGCGAGGGGAACGACTCTCCCCTTCAGGGACAGCTGAACTCGGCCAGCTCTGTTCCTAGCGGTGCCCATTCTTTGCAGAAAGTGCCTTTTGGTTGCTATCAGCCCTCTCCATGGAGGGAACCACTGGCCAGAGCATTATAGACTGAGAAGGGCTTCTCGAAGGAGAAATACAACTCCACAGTACTGTGGAGATCAGCTTACAGTAAGCCACAGGCAAGAGGGGACATCAGGGACACACATTAAACAAAAGACTCAGGGCTGATATTGCAGCTGGATGACAACACACGAGCGTCTCGCATACTCTGGGGTGAGACATTTTCCAGTGAAATCTATGTATTCAGAAAGGAAGGCCAAGCTCTAGAAAATAAGATGTAATCCAGGCTAGCACTCCGTCTCTTGGGACACCTCAGTGTGAACTCTAAGGTCACTTACAAATGAGGTGACCTTGGAGAACTGCTTTCACATGGCTCCTCTGAATGTACTTAGGGCTCTGGTTTCTATGCCAACCTCACAGATGAGGATGAGGGTGGGTGGTGACCTGTGAAGTGCCCAGCACACAGTGACACTCGCCCGTAACCTGCTGTAGAGGCCACAGTCACTGCCAAGGCCTCATGGCGTGGCACGGCTTTAGATGGGACACAAACACCTGTGACTCATGTATGCAAGACTCACCCCATCTCTGAGGGCAACTCCACCGCCCCCTCCCACGAATCCCCACTGGGCTCTGATTGTGCCCCAAGACTCAGCAAGAGAACTAATTCGTTACTGAGGTATCCACACACAGGGCAGGTGGGAGGGCAAAATGAGGGAAGTAAGGAAGCAAAGGAACAAAAGACAGAAATAAGCAAAGATATAGGCAGGAAATATGGGGGAGGGGGCAACGGAGGGAAGAGAAGGAAGAGAGGAGGAGGGGGAGGGAGGGAGGGAAAACAGGAAAGGTTGCTCTTACAGAGCCTACCACACCCATGCAGCCCACCGGAAACCTTCCCGATTCCATCCAGTGTCATTCATGTCAATGCTAACCCCTATCTTCTCCCTGTCAGCACAGCCACCTCACGCGTGCAGCTTTCACACGGGCCCAGATTCCGCCACAGTTTTATCCTTTGCCATAAAGGCAACATACTAACAAAAGTCAATGTGAAACTTTTCTTAAACAGTACTTGAGAATTTACGGAGCACTCCCAAGCAATCCGATCATGGGCCCCAGTCTGAGATTGGAGATGCACAGCAACTGTTCTCCCTCTCTTGGATGTCTGACAACATGGAGAAACGGACCGGAACCGGGCTGGGTGGGGAGAGGAAGTGGGGCTGGAACTTACCCTCGAGGGGGCAGAAGCGAGTCACCTTCTCCGGCATCAGCAGCCCCAGCTTGTGGCGGCAGTAGGTTTCCCCAATCTGCTGGCGACAGTGCTTGGACTTGGAGCGGGACAGGGCCGAGATGGCCTCCTTGCCCGAGACGTCACACTTGGGGGGCTGCTCGTACTTGGTCTCCGGAGAGCTGCTGCCGCTCTTCCGGGAGTGCAGCTGCCTGGGAGGGTCTTTCCCACGGCTGCTGTTGGCGGTGGTCTTCTCGCCAGCAGGCAGCACCAAGTGCCCCTGCCCTTTGTCCTGCGGCTCGGGCTTCCTCTGCAGACGGAGCTTCTGGCTGCTTGGGGACTTCTTTGCTGACTCTGGCTGGTGTTTCTGCTTTTGAGTCCTGGGTGCAAAATTGCTATTGTCAATGTTCTCGAAATCCTTGGGGACCGAATTCTCATTGTTGCTGTCTGTACGCACTTTCTCTTTGGGTCGGTGAGAGAAGTAGCCATCCTGGAGGGGGACAGAGAAGAAATGCAGAAGATAGATCAGACTGAGCTGGCCCTTTGGAGGCGGGGTGGGGACACACAGATGTGGAAGTCTGAGCGGAAGCTCCCTGACCCATCTTCACTATTGGCTTAAATCTTGAAAGACTTCTCTCTGGGTCCCAGTTTGTCCATGCAGACCCGTGAGATGTTTCACTAGGAACTAAGTTTTCTTCCGAGCTTTCACTGACTAGGGCTATTACTATGATCCACAATGCATCGTGTCAGCCTCTTTCCTTCATCAGACATTTCTATCAATGAGTAACAAATACTTTGTTCCAGATTCCTGTTTGAATTCCAGCAGAAAGTGCCACAACACTTTATTGAGGGGCTGGAAATGACAGTAAAGTTGAAAAGAGAGGAAATATGCTAGGATATTATATACATCCCACTGCCTTTGGGCCATGCTCATCTATCTATGCCTGTAAGAAAGATCAGACTTGAGGCACTGGCAGCTCTGCAGCACAGATGGCGCTGGAGTTACTCTTTCTCAGGCAGGAAGGAGCAGGCTGCACAGCACCAAGCACACAGTGAGTCCCAGGAGACTAGCAATAAATACGTGCCACTTATGTTTGAGCTTTAGCTCTTGATGTTGGGACTCAAAGTAAAACTTACTAAGTCACTTGGGTCAAGAGAAAGGTCAGAAGTCACTGGAGGCAATGCACGGCTTGGAGCTTTCCAGAAAGCTCTAGAGCTTTCCATTCAGCTCTAGCATGGAGAGCCAGGTCCTGACAAATCTGAGTTCAGATCAAATGCCCTGAATCGTTTCTGAAACATGTTGCTTCAGTTTAGAACTCATTCCTATACCTTTAACCTGAAAGGTGTCCATTGTCCCAGAGCACACTCCCAGAGGGAACTCGCACAGAGGACACAAATGACCCCAGAAATCTTCCCCCTAACTAAGGAGGCACATGGATGATGAGCAGCACCACTGTCAATTTTCTTTTTCATGGGTGCTGAAATGCACCTCTTAACAGTTGCCAAGGGGAATGGGGGGATCAACAGTAAAGCTATGCTGTTCCCAGACAGCCAACACTTAGCAGTGCTGCCTCTCCAGTAGGTCAGCAAACTACAGTCCATGGCCTAAATCTGGCCCATCCTTTGTTTTTATCAATAAAGCTTTATTGAAATACAGCTATGGCTGCTATATATTGCCTATGGCTGTTTCCTGCTATAACTACAGAATGAGTAATTGTGATGGAGAATGGCTGTCTGGTCTGTGAAGCATAAGCCATTTCTATGTGGCCCTTTAGGAAAAGTACACAGACTTAGGCTCTAGAAGAGTGAGCACAGAAGGCCCACCTCTTCTGGAGCTGGTTCAGTTGTCTTTTTCCCATGGTTCCTGTTTGACTCAGAAGTGGCTGGAGAAGAAGCCATGCATATGGCTGTCCCCTTCTAGCTTCTCCCCCCTCCCCTGGCATTAAGCACCAATTTCTCCTATTTGCTGAAAGCCATGTGAATAACAAACTTAGATACCTCGTGGTGACCCTGTGAGTTAGGTATTATTATCATTATAGTTATTTTACAGATAGAGAACTAGTATCTTCTGACAAATGACTCACCCAAGGTAACATGGCCAAACAAATCAGGCCGACCAATCAGATCAGACAGACCACAGACATCATGCTCTGGGTTTCCAGGTAAAACATCAACTTCAAAGAACATTTTTCATCACCAGTTTGACCAGCTCAGCACTGGAGCTTGACTTTCTGCTGTAAGAAGATGCCTTTCCCCATACATTCCCACTCAGTTAGATGGCTTTACTACCAGTGTGTAGTCCCCACCTCAGTCATCTCAAAGTGACCAATGGCCTACTGTGTTGTGGTTGCCATGGAGACAAAGTAGGCAGCCAGTAAGCAGGGACCACCCTAGAGCAAGAAGGGGAGGAGCTGGGAGGCCCTAAGGCAGGAAAGGTAAAGAACCAAGATGTGAGCTGAGTTCTCATGCAGACTTCGGGTGATGAGCTGCGATTATAGCTGCCCCTTGGCATCCATAGGAGACTAGTTTCAGGACCCATAGAGACACCAGTATGCATAGGGACTCAAGTCCCTTATATAAAATGGCACTGTCTAGGGATATAACTTCTCTGTATCTTCATATCATGTGTACTTGAATCATCTCTAGGTTAATTATGACACATTATAAACTGTTTAGGGAATAATAAAATGAACAATGTTCAGCACACAGTTTTTTCTCTAAGACTTTCAACCATGGCTGGTTGAGTCAACAGAGCAGAACCAAGGATACAGAGGTTCTATCATCCACCCTGACCTGTCAATCAGAGGACCTTCCATTCTGGACTTTCTAATTTCCCCACAGAAATATGTGGCATCTCTAGGTGTTGCCCAGAGGACTTTCAGCTCCTGGATGCTAAAGACTCCCTGGAAATATTCTTCTTCCCTACCTTTTTATCCAGACATGCTTGAAGACTCCAAGAATCATAAGTAGCCTCTTGGATTCATCTTTTGAGCACTTACCACAAGCCAGACACTATGTACTACTCAGTGGACATGGACAGTTGTCCTGGAAACAGGAGCTCTCCTCACCTTTCACACAGCACACTGCATGGCTTGTTGCTGTAACCTCTCCAGTATGCACCATGTGCCAGATACTGTGCTCAACCCAGAACCCACTATTTCTCTTAACTCCAGAAATATATTCCGAGGAAATTACTATTGTTCTTCCATCACATAGAAAAAGGGACAGAAAAGAAGTTGGGGGTGATAAGCAGTTTGGCCAAAGGCATCTGGAGGAGGCAGTGAACGTGCATCTGTCTGGTTCTAAAACCTGCTAGTTTTTACAGAGCTCCTGCTGCTTGAGAAGTAGCAAAACAGCAGTTAGCTCTTTCTCCACATGAGGAGTCGAGTGGGATCTTCCTTTCTTCATATTAGCCCCATGTGCAGATGGAGCCAGAAGGTGCAGGAATGGTGTTCAGTTACAGCTCTTCACAGATATCCAGCTTGCTTCTTTGTAGGTACATGATAGGACTATACATCTCTACTTCCTGCAAGTTAGACACGGCCATGCTACTTGCCCAGCTGGTTCTATGGCTGGAGCCAGAGTACAAGACAAACACATCATGTACTCCTAGCACAGTATTCACTCACAGACCCAGATGCCAAACACTTGGTCACCAGCCTGTGGCACTACTGGGAGGTGTGAAGTGGCAGAATTCTTAGGAGATGGGCCAGTAGGAGAAAGTGAAGTCACTGGGGGTGATCCCTCAAGGGGAACACTGGAACACTGCACCACTCTCTCAACCAACCATTGACTGACACCTCTAAAACCATGCACCAAAATAAGCCTTTCCTGGTTTAAGCTGTTTACCTTGGGTATCTTGTTACAGTGACAGAAAGCTGACACAGAATCCCACTCATTCCTGACAGAGAAGGTCCCATCTTCCTGAAGGAAACTGGTATGGAGCAGATGCCACCAAACCCAAATAAACAAAATCAATCCTGCCTCTATAAGTCACTGAATTTGATGGCTCCGTTACTGCAGCCTGGCCTGGCTTATCTCGATTAGTACAGGAGCTAACTTGACTGTTCCTCCTTCTAGCAATTCGAATCTGTTCTATCCCCAGAAGTTTCCAGCCGGTCCACAGAGGATGCCCAGCATGCATGAGCCTCCATGCTTTTCCTTTTGGAGACTTCTGCAACACGCCTGCCACCCAAAGCAGAAGGGAAACATCAGCAAGGCACGCAGACTTGGTAACTCTACATGAATCGTGGGCCTTAGCTCCCTCTTCCCTGGTGGTGCCTACCTGGAGCACAGAGGGGTGAGTACCTCTCCATTAGGACTCACTGGCCATGTCTCTTCATTCGTAACCAACCCAACTCTCTCACCTTGGGTTATTTATGCAAATGCAACACTCTGACTTATTTTATTTTAATGTACTTATTACAATGATTGCACATTCAAAGGTTTGCATGCCAGCTCCAAAACTCTAATTGCTCCGCTGTTGCTTTACCTTGAAGCTGTTGCTAGAATACATTTCTGTTCTAGAGAAATAATTAAATGCAATAATGTCCTCCATTCCCATTCAACCTTGGGCATGTTTAGAACCAATTTCAATCAGGTACCTACATGCTAAACACAACAAGGTTCCAAGAGGCAGGTTATGAGACCCGGGCTACTCTGACTCCAACACCTGGGTCTGCTTCTGTCTTTCCAGGGTTCTGTAACATTCACACTTAGGGATGGATTTCCTTTCACTGTACTGAATCTCAGCCCCTAGACCCTGTTTCTGACAGCTGAGAATGTGTTGCTAGGTTTTTTAAACTACCCATTTGTAGATAAGCCTTTGCTCTTATGTTTGTGTAGGAGCTCTGGGGATGGACAGAGAAGCCCCAAGGTTCTGGTCTTGGTTTAGCAATGTCTCATTTTCCCTTCAGTAAAAGGACGAGTCCTGGGCCGGAGGATTAGCTCAGTGGTTCCGGCGCCTGCCTCACAAGCGCAAGGTCCTGAGTTCGATCCCCGGAAACCACATACAATGCTGGGCGTGGAGACTCACACCCACCAGCAATCAATACCACATACCACAGTGCTGGACGTGGTGGCTCACGCCTGTAATCCCAGCACTTGGGAGGCAGAGGCAGGAGGATTGCTGAGTTCAAGGCTTGCCTGGGCTACATAGTGAGCTCAGGGCCAGCCTGAACTCCAAAGCGAGACCCCGTCTCAAAAAACCAAAACCAAACAAACAAAAAAAAGGATGGGTCCTTACACATGTATTCCTAAACATTCTGTGAAAGACTCACCAATCAACATGATCCATTGAAAACAATCAGATAGACTTTAGGACACCAGATGGGAGACTAATAGGGTGTTCTGGATCTCCCAGCCTTATCCTCCTGCATGGTTTCTAGCACTCATCAGTGGCACAGAATTTTTCAACTCTCTCTGCTTCAGTTTCCAGGGGCCTGAGAATGGCACAGACCTCTGGGGACTGAAAGAGTCGATCATGCATTGAACATGGTGCTTGACATCTGCAGAGCATTTAAGAAACATGTGTTTCCTCAGGAGCCCACACACAGTGCTTGTGTATCACAGGCTCTCTGCACACACTGGCTCCTTCATCTTCACGATGCCCCTGTGCAAGAGACACTCTAGCATTTCCCCCATGCTTCAAAGGGGAACAGTAGACACTGGGAAGTAAAGGGACTGAATCCACATCTGAGGAGGTGGAAGAGTCAGGATTTGAACCCAGGCTATGTCCGGGAGCCGGATAGGCCAATACCACATGGGCTCTTAGCAGTTAAGATTAGAGACAATGCCAAGGGGAACCCCCGGCCAGCTGCCCTACTCAGGACAGCTCCTGTTCACCTGCTTATTGTGGCCAGTTTATAGCTTCCTTTTGTGCCAGGTGGATGCACAGCTGGCTGGGGAGCTGTTCCCTGTTGAACTTTGTGTCAGAAGCTTCATTCCAACAGCCAAGCCTCCAACAGCCACTGGGAGGAACAATGGGGAGAAGCCGGCACCTGCTTCCAAATGCACATGTGTGCCAGGCGATGGAGGGTGGCAGCACAGTACGTGGGGCTATACCCAACAAGGACACACAGTTACACAGGCTGCCAATTCAAACAGGTGGCATGGAAGCCCTCATATGGCTCATTTCCATGCACAAAGCATGTGGCCTGGTCAGCACTTCAGAGTGCAGGCCATGCTGGACACAGGCATGCCCTGCTGTAGCAGAGCCCTAAATAATAAGACCTTTGTCATTTAGCTTCATGCAAGTGGGATACAATGCATAGCATAGCGGGAGGAGAGAGAGCTGGGTCTGAATCCAGCCTTCCCCCTTAATCCTACGATGAAGAGCAAGAAGTTTAACCTTCAAAAGCCTTGATTTTTCATCTCCAACCAGAGGGGCTCAAAGACCAACATACAGTGGCTAAATAGGAATAAACTAATACAGGACACTTATATTTCACACTACTTCAGGTCATTCACTATGATGCTTGATCTGTGGTAAGCACTCAGCAAGTGGTGGCATGCTGCTATTTTTAATGGATGATCAAGTTCAAGTCTCTTTGGAAAGGCAGGGTGACGAGGTGCATTGAGTTCAAATCCAGACTCTAACACTTGTCTCATTGTGTAACCCTGGGTATAGCACCATACTTTGCCTCTCATTCTTTCTCTGTGATACGAGCATAACGGTGTCAATGTAATGGAGTTTTATGAGAATTAAATGTTAATACAGTACCTACCAAATACCCAGTTAATGCCTAGTACTTCACAAACATTAGCTGGAGTTTATTCAAATAAAGGCAATGGATGTAATGATGGCCTGATGTAGTAATTCTCAAAGTATAGTCTAGGGTCTTCTGGGGAACCCTGAGACCCTTTCAGAAGTCTTTAAGGATGAACAGTTTTCAATTTAATTTGGACATGTTATCTTCCTTTTCTGCTCATCCATGCACAAGTGTACACTGAGTTTCCCAAAGACCATGTGACGTATGATCTGTAGTGGTTTGAAAATAGCAGCAGATGTGAGAATCTAGTTGTTTACTTTCTATTAAGTCAGATATTACAGAGATTTGAAAAAATATCAAATGATGCTTCTCTTCTCAATAAATGTTTTTCTTGTGGAAACATACACTTTTTCATTAACATGTATGTTTATGTTGGCATATAATGGGTTATTACTGTTTTATAAGGAATTAATAAATTGGTGTTATTGGAAAGCCTCAGTATAAACACCAATATGTAGCAACTGAGAGACCTAGCCTACCTAGGGTCCTCAGTGTTTGGGGTGAAAGGGGGTACTGAGAATTGATGCCTTTTCATGTATGTGCCATCCTAAATATCTACTCATTCATGAAATTAAAAGTTTAGGATTCATTTTGTTGTGGATTTGCCAAGCCTTTCTATTTATGTTTTATTTGCACATGCAATAAATACAGAGAGAAGACAGAAAGGAGTCTGTCAATTGAAGAGGAAATGTTTAGTATATTTATATGGAGAGAAGCAGCAGGAACTCAGAGCCTTGAAGTCCTGAGCCATGTTGAGGGACAGAGGTTGACTGACAGCCACAGAGCCTTCCCCTACTCAGCTGAACTCCTGCCAGGGTCCTTCAAAACCCTTCTCAACTTGGCCTTGACCTCCACCTTGGCCTGCAGAGACTTAAGCAGGCACTAAGAGTTTGTATCTACACCAGGTCACGTCCCCAGAATGAGCCCATCTCCTTAATAGCACTACCTGACAAAAGTCAGTCAGTTAAGAACTAGTGGTTTGTTCCAGCAGTATCTGAAGGCAGTCCCCATCTCCCTGACTCTGGGAAGGTGGGAGCATCATTCCCATGAGTGAAAGGTAGCAAATCTTGGTGGATTTCACATGGACCAATGCTGCTACTTCCTGCTCTGTGGATCTTTTCATTCCGACTCCCCTAGAACCTCACTGTCTCCTTCCCACACCCTCTATTCCCTTTAAAATGCCCAGACGCCTCTCAACAAGTCAGTGGGGCTCTCTCTGTTCTTGCTGGACTCTCTTCCTTATTGCAATAGCCGCTACTGATTATGTCTGTCTTGACCACTTTTGCCAGTGTCTGGCTGTGTTTAGGTCTGGCACCAGCCAAGGCCACACAGCAGGACCTCAGTCCTGCAGAATGAATCCTCAGGAACCCTGGGGAAGCTGGCTTGAAGTCAGAGACTACCTATGCCCTCTCCTACCTCATGACCCCTCAGGGCAGGGAGAACCATGACCCCCTGAAAGACCTCCAGTTGGGTCTGGATGCCTACAGGAAGAAAGGATGGCAGGAGGTGCCAGAGGAGGAAGAGAAGGAAATCAGAAGCCTGAGGAAGCAGCAAACGTGAGCTACCACTTCTACCCCAGGCCTGGTGCGTGTCCTCTCCCTCCTTGGTATGGCTTATTCATCCTTCCAGCCTTAAAAAAACAGGATACCCTGCCAGGTGCCACATCACGGCTGGCCTGGGAGGCCATCACACCTAGGAAACCAGGCCAGGCACAGAGAAATAAATGTGCCATGATCTCCCTGATATATGGAATACTCTGACACAGCTCCAATACACAGAGAAGGAAAGACTGCTGGCTTTGTGTTCCCACGCTCACCCCTGATTTAGGGTACAGCACTGCCCAACACGAACCCAGATTGCTCAAGTAACCTCCACCTTTTGCCTATTTCCTCTTATAACTCAGAATCTCTGATGAACCCTATTTTGTAGGATGTTCCGAGGCCAGGAGGTGGCATTTCCAGTGGTCACAATGATTGGAACAGGCTTCTAGCTCTTGCTGGGTGAGCAGACAACGGATGCTCAGCCATATATAGGAAGCCTACTGTCCAGGGTTAAGAACTGTCCCACATCCAGTAGGACTTCTCAAAGTTGCCAGATGCTGAGTGAATGAGCAACTAATTTGAAACTATCTATGTGAGCTAGGAACCTAAGTCAGATTTCCAGTGTGACAACAAAGGACATATAAATGATTTTAATGCCATGATTTTCTAGAAAAGTAACTAGAGTAGTAACAAGGGTAGATTTTACACGATTCAAAATTTAACCACAAGTTCAGAAAACTCCAACACCAAAGGCCACAGCTACATAAGCCGTTGAGTCACCAGCAAACATCCCAGTCACCCAGCTGCCTTCATAACCACTGGATTCTTTGTGATTTGTCATTCAGTAGCTGGTGCTCTAGGCTCTTGCTACCCAGGTGCGGCCATGGTCAGAAGCCGCAGCATCACCTGGGGATGGGGTGCTATGTGGGCAGAACCACAGAGCCTCGCCTGGACCAGCTGGACCAGAGACTACAGATGGACAGCATCCTTGGGCGACTCTCCTGCACACTGGAGTTGGTCCCCTCCTCCTCCCACCTCTGTCTCCCTGCGTAGTGTTGGGATGGAAACCAAGGACTTGGTTTGTTAGGAAGCATTCTTACCACTAAGTTACACCTCCGGCCGTCCACCTTACAGTTTCAGATATACCAGTCTTGTGTTCTACATGATTACTTAAATAACAAAATATGTACTTTTGCTTATAAATTACTTTTATATATTTGTTCATCATACTATTTCACACAGACCTGTCAAAAAAGAGTCATGGGTATAAATAGATTAGAGTAAGAATAGATTCTGTATCAGGATGGGTGGAAAGAGTATTTGTCAGATTTTCTTGAGAAGGGCTAGGTCTGGGCAGGTATGGCACATGCACCTGTTATCCCAGCTACTCTGGAGTATGAGGCAGGAGGATCACCAGTTCAAGACCAGGTTGTGCAACTTAGTGAAACACTGTCTTAAAAATTAAAAAAAAAAAATTTAAAAGTGCTGCAAATATAACAACGTGAAGACCTTGAGTTCAATCCCTGGAACCATATAGACACACACAAAAAAACTGTATATGACAATTTTCCAATACTGACTTATTCATTCTAGGAACTTAAATACTTAATTTATTGTAGTACTAAGGCCTGAATCCAGGCCATCTTACAATGCTACTTAAGTGCTTTACTATGAAGGAACGTCCTCAGCCCTTTTTATTTTTTGAACACGTTAAACAGATTATCAGTACAGTCCCAAAGCCACCGTGCTGGGTAGATGCTATTACCGTGTACATTTAACAGGTAAAATTACGGAAGCACAGAGAGCAGAAGTAACAGGCTCCAAATTACACAATGCAGCTGTAACCCCACCACCACCCTCTGCTTCCACAGGCTGGTAACAAGGAGCCCAGGCCGAGGGGCTCACGCGTGCCCACAGTGATCCTGGGCCAACACCACCTCTGCCCAAGACCCGCAAAGGAAGCAGTTTCGGAGTGTGCTGAGCCTTCAGGGAGAGTCCGGAAGCACCAAGTTAGCCAGAGGCCTCCTGCCTCCTGCCTGACTCCCTCTAGGTCTCCAACACTTGCGTTTAACACCAGTGCGACCATTCTACCAGCCGAGTCCAAGTGCGCTCCTTACCCCACCCTCCAGGCTTTATTTTCTTCACTCCTCCCATGCTGGGATACAGGACCCGGGACATGCACTTGGGGAGACAAATGGGTCTTCTGTGATGAAAGACATCTGGCTTGGGCCACATCAGCTGCCCCTCCCCCAGCACCCTGTCACAAGAGGTAATGAATGGCACACTTTTGAGATAATTACCAGGAGCCTCAGAAGAAATGGAAATGCTCACCAGCCAGAGACATAAATAAGGAAAGGTATCTGTAAACACACACACACACACACACACACACACACACACACACTATTAATTTATATCCTCTGAAATCCCTGGCCATTTAGGGTGGGGAGAGAAAGAAGAAAGCTCCTAATATTGTCATCCACATAATTTCAGAACTGAGCTATCCCAGCAGCTGCCAATAAATTATTTTTACTATGCAGAGGTACAAATGAATATGCTGCTGTCACCCCCTAAATCTCCTTTATGAGCACCTGTTTGCTGTGGCCGCCCTACCAGGGACAGGGGCTTCCAGACAGGCTCCAGCCAGTCCGCGAAAGCCCTGCCACAGCCTCTGGTTTTGCCAGCCGGCTCCCTGCCAACCGTAGGTGTGTCCCTGATGCTTTCTGTGTACGCTGAGCTGGGCAGAGCACAGAGGACGCTGGATCCATCGTAAGAGGACAAATGTTACAGTGACAGCAAGGCTTAGGCCTGAGTGTCTGGAAAATGATTTCTGTACGATGTACTGAAGTTGGCTGTATCTGGGGATGTGGTATGTCCCCTGTCAGTGGCACAGGACACGAGATTCTGCCGATCTCCCCCAAGCTCCAGGAAGGAGCTGCACACCATGTCACAATGAAGGGGCGCTCTCGTAGCCCCTGCAGGAGACTGGAGGAGTGTCCACTTCTCAAACTGTCTGAGCCAGGAGGGAGCAGCCAGGGGCCGCAGTGACCCAGACACGGTACCAAAGGCCCAGCCCAAGACAGGAGTCCCTGTCCTAGACGAAACATGAATTGTCAGTCCCGGCTCTGCAGCCTCGGGAAGGACTGTCTCTTCTCTGTTTCTTCTCTGCTCTCTCTTATGTAAGAAGCTATGTCAGCCAAACCTCATAGGTTTGATGAGGAGAGAGGCTAACTCAATGAGGGCAGAAGCACAGTCCAGAGAACAAAATACCAGAAAAAGGTGACTGTCACCAATATCGTACCATCCCGATTCTTTTTTTTTAATTGAATTCTTTATTGGTACAATTTATATATATCTCAAAATCACATATAACATTGGGAAATTTGTACCAGTATATGCCACAAGTTAATTCTAATTTTTACCCATATCCCTACCCACTCCCCCCTCCTCCCCCCTTATACATGCTCTTTTATTTTCTTTCTGTATCATATTTATTCCTTCCCCTCGTCATATTCCCACACAAGTTTCCTATAGAAATATTCCACTCTATAAAAGCTGTCCTACTTTCTAGAACTCATTTGCATCTACAGGTGTTCATGCCAAAGAGAAGATCCGGAAATTGTCTATCTGTGATCTATTGATTTCACTTATTAGTATATCCTCCAGATGTCTCCATTTGCACCTAAATGGATCGATCTTGTCATTCTTTATGGCA